>VBSM01000316.1:5848320-5891457 GCA_008086735.1 Cheirogaleus medius
TGGTATACATATACCACATTTTATTAATCCACTCATGGATTGATGGGCACTGGGGTCGTTTCCACAACTGTGAATTGTGTTGTTATAAACATTCAAGTACAGGTGTCTTTTTTATAGAATGTCTTTTTTCCTTTGGGTAAATACCCAGTAGTGGGTTTGCTGGATCAAATGGTAGTTCTACTTTTAGCTCTTTGAGCTGCCTCCATACCACTTTCCACAGAGGTTGTACTAGTTTGCAGTCCCATCAGCAGCATATGAGTGCTCCTATCTTTCCGCATCCATACCAGCATTTGTTGTTTTGGGATTTTTTGATAAAAGCTATTTTCACTGGAGTTAAGTGATATCTCACTGTGGTTTTGATTTGCATTTCCATGATTATTAGAGATGCTGAATAGTTTTCATGTTTGTTGGCCAACAGTCTATCTTCTTTTGAAAAGTGTCTCCCTACTTTTTTTCATGTCTCTTAATTCTTATGTAGAAGCTTCCATAGCTTCCAAAGCATTTGTTGTTGTGGTTATGCATTTTCAAATGGGATTCCCTTTTTTATTTTCCCTGGATCTGATAATTTTTGAAGAATAGTGTCAGGGAGTACTTGGGAGTATGAGATGGATGAGCCAACCACTACCTCAATGTTCAAAGAAAGAAATTTATTTTCTTCCTCAGGATGTGAACACCTCCAAAGAGTTGTTCTGAAATATTTGCAAAGATAGTTGTGCTTTCCCTTGGTTAGTTTTAATTTTCAAAGCACTTTTATCCCTTTCTTGACTGTGATTCAGCATTATTTCTATTTTGTAGTTTATGAAAAATCTCATTTACTTTTTTACATTTTTTCTTTCCCCTTTTTACTTTCACTTGGTTTGAAAGATGAAAGCTAGATAACGACTCTTTTATTAGAAATTTTGACTAGAGCTTAAATTTTTTTTTTTTGCTGCCTTCCTCTCTCAATAATACTCACTAGTAGGTACTTAAGTACTTCAACCAGAAGTTCTTGCTCCATTGAACCCAGCTAGGAGCAAAACCGAAAAAAAGGAGATCAAACTAACAACAAATTAGGCCCTTAATTCAAGGTCTACAGTATGCCTAGAGATAAACTGCTTGTCAGATCTAGAGCCTCTTTTCATATTTCTAATTCTTTGGTAGTATCCTATTTTCATCCAACACAAATATTTGGTCATCACAGAGTGGTTAAGGGTGGAAAAGGAAATCAAAGTCTCATTTCTAATATCTCACAGGTTAAAGAAACCAAAAGAAAAATTAGAATGTATTGTGATTCAAATAAAAATGAAAAAGCAATGTATTAATATTTATGGAACACACAAAAGCAATGTTTAAAGGAAATTTTATAACTCTAAACACATATGTTATAAAGGAAAACGTTTCAAATAAATGACCCAAATTTCCAACTTAAGAAAGTAAAAGGAGAATAACAAACTAAAATAGGCAGAAAAAAGGAAACAAGAGTGATAGAGAATAAAAGACTCTACCTATATTACAGTGACCAAAGGAAGACTTCTTTGAGGACATGATGTTCAAGTTGAGCCTCGCTGTTTGAGAAAGAGTTATTTACACAAGACAGTGGAAAAGAAAACAGCAGGCATAAGGGTATGAACATATAAAGGCTTGATAAATTAGAATAAGCTAGGCATGTTCCAGAAATTGGGAAGTCATCGTGACTATATCTCTAGCCGCAATACACAGGAGACTGATTCCACAGTCATCATTTCACTTTAATTTTGTAGACTGAGACCCTCCTCTTTTAGAGCTATCCTAAGTATCTTTAGCAACCTTTTATAATATCTTCCAAAGTATACATTCCAAGCCTAAGAAATCACTGTGAAAAACTGGGTACAAAAGCTCCTGTATCTGTGAAGTATTAATGAGGCCGCATATATTGTAAAATAAATATTCTTGTTTTTTGGCAATGTTTGCCACTCTTTGGTTTATAATTTTAATTTAAACTGGGAGCAAAGATTTTTAATTGAACCAAGTTTCCTCTGGAATCAACGCCACACTTCTTAGATTTCTGTAGTGCATCAGTGCAATACCAGAAAGAATAAAAGGGAGAATGCAAGCAAGCAAGGAAGGAAAGAAGGAAACAAGGAGAAGGAACATCAGGGATAGGATTAAAGGAAAACGTTTACTTTCAAATGTATTTTCCAATACTTACCTTGTCTTTGCCTTTTCAAGAAGTGCTAGAAGGTAACAGTGTAAAAACAGCAGTCTCTTTAAACTCTCCATAAACACAAAGGAAGCATAAGGAATACTAAAAAATATCAGTACTCATATTTTCACTAAAATAATCATGTATATTTCACTTTTGAATGTGTTATATGAAAGGCGAGCATGCTAACATTGTTGCCAATGTCGTAAGGGACAACTCAAGGATGCCAAGTGAGTATTAACTAAGGTAAAGCAATCAATAAAGTCCAAAGGTTGCCTTCAAGGAAGAGAAGTAACGATTATAAATTTGTGCCCCAGCTGCCAAGAAGCAGGATCTGCAATATCAGTAGGTTTGGCTTCAAAGGCAACACAGAGATTAATAAAATTTAGGAACTTTATTTTGGACAAATTAAACTGCAAGATGGGTAATTTCTAAAAATTCCCTGGATGTGTTTTCATTTGGTAAACCTTGGTCTTGAAGTATCTCCAAATTTAAAGCCACTGAACTGTAATGAGAAGGCAGTTACCAAGGGAGAAATCTCTTAAATAACCATGGTGCCTTGTTTTGAAGTGTCTCTTAGGGATTAGTGCCATAGGATACTTCTGTTCCCATTAGCTTAGCAGAGAACAGTGGTTTGGAATTACCAATGAGCTTGGGCTGACCCATGTCCAGTGGGTCAATGGACCAATGGTTAAAGGTGGTCGGAAGAGGAGTACAGGGCAGCGTTATTCAAATGACTTCTGCTATAGGCAAAAGTAGAAACTCCAGCACAGCTCACTTAAGAAAATAAGGAAAACCCAGCTGGAGTTTCCACAGGTACTAAAATGCAGAAGCACAGATGATGACGATAGCAATGAAGAACCCAGTAGAAGCCAGACAGCTCTGGCTCCACCACTGGACTTTGGAATAAAGTCACTTACATCTGTTTCACCTCTAAAATTGGGTCACATTTTTCTAGTTAACAAGTACACTGTGAGGATTAAACAAGATAAATGGTATAAAAGCACATTGTAAATTGCGAAGCCCACACAGATGTTAGCTATTGATATGGCAATATAGCCAAGATGGCACAGTATTCTGTTTGCCATCGCATTCCTGCGAGAAAAAGGTTTTGGCTCAAAATAAATTTGGATGGCAACATAGTTTAAGTCAACCGGTACAGTGGCAGAAAAACAACAGCTGGTTGTCTATATTACTCTCTTTCACTGTTTTCTTCAGTACTGGGTTTCTATCACAGATAATATAGCCCCTAATTATCAAACAGCATGTGGCTTGGATGGGCTCAGTGGTTTGTGAAATAAAAACCTTCCTGAAGACTCACCATGGTCATAAGCTCAAATGGATCCAGAGGGGCTTGTCAAGTGGCGATACATGCTTTAATAACTTTTTAATTTGCTTTTTCCTTGCAAGAACTGTATTCTTGTGTCTCATTGAGCAAATAAGACTCTGGAAGTAACTGCAGCCACACATAAAAAAACTTACTGAGAGAGAGCGAGCGCATGAAGAAATCTGCTAGGATGGGCTATACGAGGTTAATATGGCAAAGAAAACCTTAGTTTGAGCCCTTGAGATTAAGGCCTAAAAGAAATTATGCTATGAGCAATTATGCATTTTTATATTTTTGGAAACCCAGCCAAAGATCTTCTGCTGTAACACTTTGAGAGCTGAAAATGATATTTTACCTTAACTATTACTCCTATGATTTTGGGAGAGAGAGGTGAGAATTGATAACAAGACTGGATTAGTAACCATGAAAACTCAATATCTCTATCATTTTCCTTTGTATATTCTCTTAGGGAAACTTGTATTACTAAATACTAATCTCAATGAAAGAAAGGTTGGGTGACTTTTTTTACTTATCATATTTCATTCACTTAAACACATTCTGAGTATCTACTGTATCTAAGATACTGTGCCATGTACGCTAGATTTTGGGGTAAATGGTTTTCTATGACAAATAGCTAAGATAAGGTGTTATAATAATGGGATTTAGAGAAAGAAAGAGCTGATTCAAACACAGCTTCTACTGTTACCTTGTCTTGGGCCCTTAGCGAATTCATGTGAAGCCAGGATATTAACCCAACATTTTAAGTCATTACTACATACTATGTACAACTACTAAGCCATACTGCTTCTCACATACTCTGAGGAATACTATGGATTGCCTAAATGCATAGGAGCATCTCCACAGGGGAGCCATGGTCAGGCAAAATTATAATATGATTTATGAGGTCATTGGTTAACAAACATTCACATAAATGTAGCTTTCTGGCAGGAAGGCTAATTGTGAAAGAGGAACCCGCAAAAATATGGCATAGTTAAAAATCACCAGTATCCAGCTAATTATCCGAGAGAAGCCATACCTCAAAGATTCCATGAGCTTCAGGTCAGCATTGTCCTTCGCCAGCTGTGTGCCTTCAAACAGGACGCTGCTTCTAGCTTCAGTGTGTTTTTACTATGGGGAGAACACCACCTTCGTTATCTGTAATGAACAATATACGTGTAAGTTATAAATGAATAACTTTAATACAAGCTATAAGGGGCTAAACATAAAGATGCAAATAATGTGCTACAGAAGCTTGATATCTGTTAGCTGGGTTTAGAACAAATGCCAAAATACCCAGTTGAAAGTGGCTTTAAATAGAGATTCGTTTTCCCGATGTAACAAGAAGTCTGGAGGCAGGTGGCTCCTGGGTTTGTCAAATAGCTCAATAATGGTGAGACTCTGAATGGGCTTCCCTGAGGTTGTCTCAAGGTGGCTATAGCAAATGCACATCCTATAGTTGTTCTACAGCTAAGGCTGGGAGGTAGGGGAAGGAGCTGTCTTTGAACACTTCAATTTTATTATGGAGGAAAATCCTTTCCGAGCAAATTTCTCCTTATAACCCATTGGCCAGGATGGGGTCACAAAGATATATCCTCTGGTGATAAAGAATGTAAGGCAAGTAAAATCTGGAATATTCAGCTTCTTTAAACAGGGCCTACTATCAATGAAGAAAGACAGAGCGACGGTTGTTCGAGAGGCCATCACAGCTCAGGGACAGGAAGGAGGTGGGTACTCTTGGGTCATCGACCTGCAGAGGCAAAGGCATGGATGCAAAGGGACTGTGGTAGTGGTGGCAGTATAAAAGAAGAGTAAATATTTTGGTTTGACTTGATGTGTGTGTAGTTTGAGAAAAACAGTGGAATGAGATTTTTTTTTTTTTTCAGTTACTGAATTCGTTTCATACATAGGAGGTAACCTGCAGCCAGATCATGGAAGACCTTAAATGTAAAGTTAAGGAGTTGAAATGACTGTGCTTGCACAGGTAGCTTTTAAAGCTTTAAAGTACTGAGCATCATAAATTCTAGGGCATAAATGTCAGTTGATTGATGCCAAGAAGTCTACAGCAATTAGTGACAGATTCATGACAACGGTAAAAAATAAATAAATAAATAAATAAAGAGCAAGAAGCCTAGTACATATTTACAACCACTATTTTCTCTGAGGAGCTAAAATTCCTTAAGCTTTCTCAGTTCGCTGACATATTGGACAGGACTGAGCCACAGGGCAGAAACTGTGCAAATATGCTCTACAATGCCTTATGTTGTATTTCCCTTTCCTGTCCTTTCCTGGGGACCAGCTGGCCTCTCAGCATTCCGTGGAGACCAAAATGTACCTGTGGCTGCAGCCAACCATTTTGCATATTCATGAAATTTGTCTTAGGGAAGACTCAGCAGAAGAGATGCATTTGTGCAAATCTACTCATACTACTAGAAAGATTCAAAGGATCTCAACAGCTATATGGATAATAGACAAAACTTTTCACATCATAAGCTTCATGAGATCAGGGAACTAATTTGTTTCGTCTGCTGCTATATTGCTAGGACCTAGAATGCAAATAGTACATGGTAAACAACCATCCACTCAATGATAATTATTTTAGCAAGAGATCAATTTACTAGTCATTAGGTTTTAACTCTGATATTTTCTAGGATAAAGAACTGCATTGAACAATTATGTCAAAGCAACCTACTGCCTGAGAATTTGGAGGTATGTGTCCTTTTCCTACTTCTGATACAAATTCTTTATGAACTTGGACCTACAACTTAACATCCCTGGACCTCAACATCCTCATTTGCAAAAAGGGGGAATTTGACCAGATGATTTCTGTTAGTTGCAGAAGACATGACCAAATTCTTCATTATGCTTCATTTTATCAAACAGTTAAAATTCATAAAGATATAGAGAAGTTTCACAACACCCAAGGGCAGAATTGCAATAGGGCATCTGAAAGAAACTAAACCAGAGCTGGGGAAGTTCAGCAAGCAGTCTCTGTTTTTTCAACATTCTGTTTCCTTTTTCTCCTATTTATTGACCTGCTCTGTCTGCTTCCCTGTCCAGAAGCCAGACAGTCTTGCCATCCACGGTTTCTGAATTCACATAAGATCCAAAAAAGATAGTGAACAAATCTGAGTCCCAATTCTAAATTCTTAGGAAAGAGATTGTCGTTACCTATTGTGAATCTGTTATCCATCCATGAACAAAAAATGAGGCTGGGAAGGTGGTAGATATATAGCATGAAATGGCAGCTTGGACTCCACTTGTGCCTCAGGGGAGGGTGTCACCAGAGCCAGGAGTTGTTCATTGCTGAGAGTAAAACATAATAAGGTCTTCTAACCTAAGTAGCTGGGATTGCAGGATAGAATTCTGTCTGGTGTATCAACCTACATAAGCTGGCACTGTAATGATGTCCTGAACGTGAGAGAAAACCGAAATGAAAATCACCTGACTGATGATTAAGAATTTATAACCTAAAGTTATAAACGGTATAAGCATAGGGATTATTATACTCTTGATTATCAAGGAAATGAGCCATGGTATTAAATAATCCAAAACATCTGATAATGCAGAGATGATACACATTTGTCTTTGGGAATGCATTAATTTGTTTTGGAAACAGATTTATCCTTTTAAGTGTTTGTTCCGGCTAATATTAAAACTGGTCTGCATTCCCTAAGCACATATCAACTGCTGGAACAGAGAGTGAGATCAGATGTGTGCTTGGAGGCAAAAAGAAGTCAGCCCGAGATTAAACCAGCTCTGAATAATTCATACACAGGTAATTGAAAGGTGATTGACAACTGGCAATTGACTGACAAATAACCTTTGCAGGTATTTATAAAACTTCTTTTATGAGCATGAGCTGTATTTGGAATGGTGAAGAGTGCAGTGATACTTCCCCATTTATCAGTCAAGGTCAGGTCTTCCAAGGCCAAGAGAAGCAAAGGTTGAGTAATGATCTGATGAGATCAGGAATCGAGAGTCTTTACAAACTTTAAGTCCTACATGACTTAGTTTTGTCTTGTGTGGTTGAAAGGTTTCAACAGGATAGCGAAGTCATTTTAGAGGATGCAATGGTTTGCTAGTGCTACCATAACAAAGTTCCAGAAACTGGGTGGCTTCAACAATCGAAATTTATCGTATTAGGTCTGGAGGCCAACATCCACAATCAAGGTGTTGGCAGGGTTGGTTCCTTCTGGAGGGCTGTGAGAAAGAATCTGTTTTATGAGACATTGGCTTGTCCATGGCCGACTTTTTCCTGTGTCTCTTCATGTCATCTTTTTTAGATAAGTTTCTCTGTGTGTCCAAATTTCCTCTTTTTATGAGGACACTGGTCATACTGGATTAGGGCCCACCCTAATGACTTCATATTAAATAAGATCACATTCTGAGATACTACTGGGCATTAGGACTCCAACATCTCTTTTGGTGGGACACTATTCAACCTATAACAGAGGTGATTGCTTGAGAATAATAAAACAAACAGCCATACAAAGTACACAGTCTAATGAAAAAATACTGTTAAATAGTGACTATGTGTGAGACATGTTAGCTATTCAGGGCACACATGATATTATTATAGTTAAAACCTGTCCTCAAAAAATTTATGTTTCTGAAGACTAAACCAATAAGACTAAATTGTAGTGTAAGACAATGAAGGGAATGTAAAAAATTGACAGAGAAGGTCATGTACAATTGACAAATTAATTAAATATGCAATACTACTGCAGCTGTCAGAGTTCAGAAAAGGAGAATGTCCTTATAGGTTGAGGGGTGGGACCTTCCAATGCTTTGAAGTCGGTTATAGGCTTTGGCTACCTGTGTCTAAAATCTGTAAGAAAATTATTCAGATATCTAGTAACTTAGGCTTATGCTATACTGATCTTTTTCTAGTTTGCTACTCAGTGTCCCCAAAATACTATTCTAATTCTTATGTTGCCTTTGCTCCCAACTATTTAGATTAAGATGCCCTTTTCCACCTCCTTGCATTTCTTCTTCTGTCTCTTCATTTTCTCCATTTTCAAATTCAACCTTATTCTTGAAATTTCAACCCATAAGGGCCCAACAAACTTCCTATTCACCTATCTCATGATATGACACCCTCCATCTGTGTCATCATACACATGGTCCCATGGGACTAACCAAATTATTAATGATATAAATGACACATCATAAATAAATAATGATGTGCCTATATTGCTTTCTGATTTTAATTACCTTAAAAGTATAGTTCATGCTGTATTTGCATTTCCACTTGCAGTACAAATAAAACATCCAAGAGATAATCCCCCAAATAATTGTCAAATATTCTGCATGGAAAACTGGAGAAGCAAAAATTCACTCAATTCAAAGTATGACTAAAATTTTCTTTTTGGTAGTGATGAGCATCTGTAGTCCCAGCTACTTGGGAGGCTGAGGCAGAAGAATAACTTGAACCCAGGAGTTGGAGGTTGCAATGAGCTAAGATGATACTCCTGCACTCTAGCCCAGTCAACAGAGCGAGACCCTGTCTCAAAAAAAAAAAAAATCTCATTTTGATATTATGTAGTGAGCCTAGAATTGGCTACATATTGACTGGAAGAATCTGAGCATTTCAGCTGTTGTAGGCACCAGATGGCTCAAGTGGGCAAAACTCAAAAGTACTGGTCACTAATCCCACCTCTGTGCAAATGCACAGGAATATTTGCTCTAAGGGAAAGTGACAAATTGTTTGTTTTGTGACAGTCAATGTTTGTACTTTCAAGAATAAAGAAAAAGAATATTTTAACAATTAAAATCTCTCTGCAAGAATATTAAATTTCTTATATAGCTTGCAATATGTTGAGCAAAGACTCAAGAAAAAAAGAACAAACAGCCTCTTGTGATTCATTACATAGATCTAGCTCAGCTCACCTCTATTTCATAAACAGTAATAACTAACATCTAAGGACCACAGTATTATTTGCTAAGCCATCAATGGATGGAGAAAATGCTGAGATTTCATATAGTTATCTACAAGAATGTGAGCGTAATAAAGCTGAAGGTTTAAGAAACATCCAGTTATAAAATTCGTAGACAGTAATATCTTTTATATACTTGTTAATCAAATGTGTAAGAAATGTAATAAGCCTGTTAAAAATGCTGCCTAGTTTTTTTACACCATAAGAGTCCATCAACAGAGTCTTTCCCAGTATTTTCCAAGACCCAAATAAAGTTTTCAATGTAATAGTAAATAGATACTATAAAGGCTACAGTGATGAAATATTTTTTCCAATAGGAAAGTGACAGCATTTTATAACTATATTATTTTTCAATATTAGCAACTACAGTTTGTTGGTAAAACAGATCCATATATTGTAACTACGTTATATATTTTTACCCTGACTTTTTTTGTTGTTCTATCAAATTACATAATGTTCTCCTCTCTATATTTAGAATAATATGGAAATTAATTTTTCCAAATTGGGAGTTTGAGGACCAGGGTATTTTAATGATGAGATTGCAGAGAAAGAATAGCATTTACAATTTAATACATTTGATAATCTCAGTGAAGATAACCAACACTAGAGAAAATCATATAATTCCATTTCTCTGATAAAGATTTTTTAAATAAAGTAACTGGACACAAGCTAAGATATATATCAATAAAGACAAACCAAGAGACCAAGTTGTCAGTAATTGATTGAATCTATTGTTGTTCACCCACTCTGTTGCCATCATATTAGACTGCCTAATTTGAGCAGGAAAGCTAACCTCTCTTCAATTATTTCACATAGTAGAAACCAGTCAAAGAGTAAATATTTTCTAAAAGCTTATTTCATTGGAAAATATTTCCTAGACACAAGGAAATAACAGTACTTAGAACTTTATTTTTTATTTCAATAGATTTAAAGGGTACAAGTGTTTGTTGTTTTTTTTTTTATTACACAGATGAATTGAATAGTGGTGAAGTCAGGGCTTTTAATGTACCCAACACTCAAATAGTATACATTGTACTCGATAGGAAGTTTTTGATCCCTCATCTCCCTTCCTCCTTCTGAGTCTCCAAAATCTATTATACCACTCTGTATGACCATGAATATTCATCATTTAGCTCCCACTTATAAGTGAGTGCATGTGGTATTTGTTTGTCCATTCCTGAGAAACTTTGCTTAGGATAATGGCTTCCAGTTCTATCCAGGTTGCTGCAAAAGACATTATTTCATTCCTTTTCATGGCTGAGTTGTACTCACGGTGTTATATATACACCATATTTTCTTTATCTATTCATCAGATGATGGGCACTTAGGTTGATTCCATATCTTTGTAACTGTGAATTATGCTGTGATAAACATACAAGTGCATATGTCTTTTTGATAAAATGACTTCTGTTCCTTTGGGTAGATACCCAGTAGTGAGATTGTTGGATCAAATGGTAGTTCTACTTTCAGTTCTTTGAAGAATTTCCATAATTTTTTTCATAGAGGTCACACTAATTTACATTCCCACCAACAGTGTATAAGTGTTCCCTTTTCACTGCATCGGTACTAACATCTATTGTTTTTTGACTATTTAATAATGGCTATTTTGACTGGGGAGAGTGGTATCTCACTGTGGTTTTAATTGGCGTTTCTCTGATGATTAGTGATATTGAGCATTTTTTCATATGCAGGCTGGCCATTTGTCTATCTTCTTTTGAGGAAAATCTGTTCATGTCATTTGCCCACTATTTCAAGGGGTTATTTATTACCTGCTGATTTGTTTGAGGTCTTTGTAGATTCTGGATAATAGCCCTTTGTTTTATGTATAGTTTGCAAATATTTCCTCCCATTCTGTAGGTTGTCTATTTACTCTGTCGATTTCCTTTTTAGTTCAATTAAGTCTTTATTTATTTACTATTTTACAGTCAAATTTAGCAGTACGGGTTTGAATACCAACTTCAGTGTCACTAATGTTAATAACTTCTGATAACCCACTACTATCAGACCAGCCCCATTTATTTATTTTTGTTGTTGTATTTGCCTATGGGGTTTTAGTCTTAAATTCCTTGCCCAGGCCAATGTCCTGAAGAGGTTTCCCTGTTTTCTTTTAGAATTTTTACGGTGTCAGGTCTTACATTTAAAGTCCTTAATCCATCTTGAATTAATTTTTTATGTATGGTGAGAGCTAAAGATCCAGTTTAATTCTTCTGCAGGTGGCTACCCAATTTTCCCAGCACCATTTATTTATTGAAAAGGATGTCCTTTCCCCAATATATGTTTTTGTTTGCTGTGTTGAAGATCAGTTAGTTATAGGTAGGTAGATAGTTATAGGTAAATAGTTTTATTTCTGGGTTCTCTTGCTGTCCCATTGATCTATGTGTCTATTTTTATACTATTGTTATGCTGTTTTGGTTACTATAGCCTTGTAGCACAATTTTTGCTTGGGAATGTGATGCCTCCAGATTTTTTCTTTTTGCTTAGGATTCCTTTGCTTATTCTGGGTCTTTTTGATTCCATATGAAATTTAGGATTTTTTTTCCAATTCTGTGAAAAAATGACATTTGTATTTTGATGGCAATTGCATTGAATCTGTGAATCACTTTGGGCACTATGGATATTTTAACAATACTGGTTCTTCCAATTCATGAGCATGGGATGTTTTCCATTTGTGTAATCTATGATTTCTTTCATCAGTGATTTGTGGTTCTCCTTGTAGAGATATTTCACCTCCTTGGTTAAGTATTTTCCTACATATATATTGCAACTATTGTAAATAATATTGAGGTTCTATTTGATTCTCACCTTGGCTGTTATTAGTGAATAGAAATGCTACTGATTTGTGTACATTAATTTCATAACCTGAGACTTTACTGAACTTATTTATCATTTACAGAACTCTTTTGGAGGAGTTTTTAGGGTTTTCTAGATATAAGATTCTATCATTAGCAAACAGGGAGCGTTTGACCTCCTCTTTTTCAATTTGGATGTTCTTTGTTTCTCTTACTTGATTTCTCTGTGTAGGACTTTCAGTATTATGTTGAACAGAAGTGGTGAAAACGGGGATCCTTTTAACCCATTCATTATGATGTTAGCTGTGGGTTTGTGATATGTGGCTTTTATTATTTTGGAGTATGTTTCTTCTATTACTAGTTTGTTAAGGGTGTTTATCATGAAGAGATGCTGGATTTTATTGAATGCTTTTCTGCATCTATTGAGATGATCATGTATTTTTGTTTTTAATTCTGTTCATGTGGTGGATCACATTATTAATTTGCATATGTTGAACTGTACTTGTATCCTTGGGACAAAACCCATTTGATTGTGGTGAAATATTTTTTTTTATGTGTTGTTGGATTTGGTTTGCTAGTATTTTGTGGATTTTTGCATCTATGTTCATGAAGGATATTGCTCAGTAGTTTTCTTTTTTGTTGTTGTGGCCTTTCCTGGCTTTGATATCAGGGTGATACTGGCTTCATAGAATGAGTCATGGAGGATCACCTCCTTCTCAATCTTATAGAACAGTTTCTGTAGGATAGACACCAGTTCTTTATAGGTCTGGGATAATTTGGTTGTAAATCTGTCTGGTCCAGAGTTTTATGTCTTGGGAAAATTTTCTATTACTGATTCAATCTTGCTACTCATTATTGGTCCGTTCAGGGTTTCTGCTTCTTCATGATTCAAGCTTAGGAGGTTGTGTGTTTCTAAAAAATGTATCCATTTCCTCTCAATTTTCTAGTTTGTGTGCACAGAGGAGTTCATAGTAGTCTCAGATGATCTTTTGTATTTCTGTGGTATCACTTATAATGTTTTCCTTTCATTTTTTATTGAGCTTATTTGAATCCTCTTCTTTTCTCAGTTAATCTAGCTAGTGTTCTATTGGCCTTATTTTTTCAAAGAACAAACTTTTTGTTTCATCCATCCTTTGTATTTGTTTAAACCACATTTAGTTCTGCTGTGATCTTGGTTGTTTCTTGTCTTCTGTTAGCTTTGTGTTTGGTTTGTTCTTGTTTTTTGAGTTCCTTGAGGTGTGACATTTGGTTGTTAATTTGTGATCTTTCTGTCTTTTTGATATAGGCATTTAGTACTATGAATTTCCCTCTCAGCATTGCTTTTGCTGTATCCTAGAAATTTTGGTCGCTTGTGTGCTCACAGTCATTCAATTAAAAAAAAATTTTATACCATCTTGCACTCTCCTCTCAGCTGGAAGCAGCCCACCCTGAAGCTGCTTTGGTCTGAGTGGGTGCTGGGGAGCATCGGCTATGGATACAGCAATGTAGAGACCCAATGCTGAGACTCTTGGTCAAACAAAGCTTCAGAAATGCTGTCTGTCCTTGAAAATAGGGAAATGAGCTGCACCCTCCACACAGAACCCGGGGCTATAAGCAGAGTACTATTGGGAGTGTACTCCCACTGCAAGCCTAGAACCAGCCATCCCACAGCACACCTATGCCAGAAACTTGTGGTTAGGAGCAAAGGTGGCTATCTCTGCACCATTGGGTGGTTGTAGGAGGGGAGATCCCCATCCCTGCCTCCCTTCCCAGGCCCTGGTGCTGCTTCTGCTTTGTGGTGGTGACACACTCCTACCCTATGGACTCCTCTCTCTACTAGCATCTCCACTGAGAGGGGTGCTGACAACATTGGATCATGAGCCAGGGGCTCTTAGGGGCAGGAGGATGTATATTCTGCTTTTGTCCTAAAAAGTGTTCAAAGCACTTTCCAGTCCCTAGGGAAGCCCACCTTATGGGTCAGAACTCTGGGAATACTGCTGCTCTCCTGTCTCCTGCTTCCTTTGTGGTTCTCACAGTCCAAGTGAGTGCTGGGCAATGTTCATGTATGATTTGGTACAGAGAAATTGAGGGGCTGTGACTTTCCTAGCTGGATAGAGAAACTCAGCATGTGTGTAAGCAGTGACACCTGCCATCTCAGCTCAGGTCTGTGGTGGTGAGAAATGACCCTATGTGGGCCTGTAGCTCAGTGCTCTGCTCCCAAGAAGCTCTCAGCTCACCACTGCCATCAGCATCTGGATTCGTCAAGGTAGAAGGGCTCTCTGACAGATTGTGAGCTGGCAGACTGCCACAGGTGTGAGGGAGGAAAAGTGAACACTCCCACCTATTCTTTCTGCTGGGCTCTGAATCCCTCGGAGGTTGGTCTCTGCCAAATTCATGCTGCTCCTCACTCTGCAACTTCTTCTCATGGATTGTCCAGCAAGGGTAAGATTCGACACTTTTCCTTCAGTATTTCATCTGGGCTATGCTTTTCACCAGAAACTTTTTCTTCTTTTGGGGACAATCTGATGACCAATATCTCCATTTGGTCATCTTGCCCCCCCCTTCCTCTTTGTAGTCTTTGATAAAAGCCATTGCCTATGATTATGGAGGCCAAGAAGTCCCATGGTATGTTGTCTGTAGGCTGGAAAGCCAGAGGTGTAATTCAGTCTGAGACTGAAATCCTGAGAACTAGGTGTTCCAATGTCTGAGGGCAAGAGAATATGCATATCCCAGCTCAAGAAGAGAAAACTAGAACTGTAAATACATTAATACTCATAGATGCTGCAGCAGTAATGATATGTTTTTCTTAATTTCAATTTATATAGTCAGACATTGTGCATCATAAAATCATTTGCTTATGTTTCACTCTTTCATATTGCTAGTTTATGTATCATCAATTCACACCGTGTCAATGCTAGTTCAGTTCTTAGATGACTATACCGAGCTTAACCTTGGAACACGTACTGATCTTGAGTATCAAGTGAAAGTCCTTTGAACGACTTATCTCTTCTTAAAAACCAGTTAAGCCATCAGGATACTGATAGATATATTACTTAGATCTCTTCAAAGTGTGGAAGAATTATTGTGTATGAAGTCAGGAGCACATGCTCCTGAGTCACAGCATATAAGAAAACAGCAATCAAAATAAGTTGACAGAAAGGGTAAAGGAAGCCAAGATAGAGCTAAGACCAAAGCATGTTGTCATTTAGGATAAGAGAGCTCTGGCTTAAGCAATTACACTTAAGGAAGTGACTTTACCTCTCTGGTTTCCAGAGGATCTCACAGTTTAAGGAGACCCTGGTAGGCACCCATTCTGACTTCCAGCTAGTATCTCAGTGTGGACAGCCATGTAGCTCAAGTGACAGGGAACCTATTACTTGGTGAGATACCTTGTTCCACTAAGAGAGTTATAGGTGATAACACATTTGAACAGAACATTACAATGTAGAAAAAGGTCTTATTAACATTACTTTTGATAATCATAAATTATAGGGAGAAAGACATGGTTTTTATTAATAAGCCTCACTTTGTGCTTTAGGAAATTAAGATTTAGAGAGGACAAATGACCTGATACTACACAGTGAGTATAACATCACTGTGTTGCTGAAGCTCAACCCAGGGTGTCTGGATTCCACATACAGTGTACTTCCTATTATTCCCTATTGACTCTCTGAAAGTATCTGCTCATAATGCACTAAAATCTACCTCTCTCCAACCTCCACCAAATGATCCAGTATTATCATTTGGGCCAATAAGCATTTGATATATTTTAACATTGCAGATATTTCAAATATGGGCTTAATTCACTGAAAGGTCTTTTTAAGGAGCTATTTTCCTACAACATGTAGATGTTTGTTGATATAGTTGTCAGTATATATGATGGAGAGACTGTGGTGGGGTAAAGAATTAGAAAGGAAACAAGGATAATTTAGAAGGAGCCAATACTAATTATAGATCAGTCAGAAATTATGAAGATGCCACTCTGAATGAGATATTTCAGAAGTTAAATACAAGAGAACATTAGTGGAGTAATGGATTCAGTTAGTCTAGAAAAGCTTCATGCAATAGATGAATATTTTGAGGTTTTTAAACAAAGTATTCCATACAGTTGCACGTTACCCTTGTGAACTTTGTGATTTGATTGTCTGATATAGGGAGCAGAGTGAAAGAGGGGACTTAACGTGTGATGAAGCTGGAAGGCAGATGTTACCTGCGTCTACCTGTTGCTATTTACACAAGGGAGAAAACTCCATGATTATCACGGGTGACTCCTCACCTTGGTGATCATTTTCTCTCCCAGAATGTAGTCCAAGAAAATGTCACCCTCATCTATTTATTAACAGATATAAATGTGATGCTTTCCATGAGACAAATATGTCAAAGACAATTGACCATTCACCAAAATGTATGCTGCTCCTCCACAGAATGGTGTAGTGGCTGAGAATGAGCTGCCCAGACAGAAACTACATTTTCTAGCCTCCTTGCCTTTCAGTGGCATCCTGGGACTATTTCTTGCCAATGTAATGTGAGTGAAAGTATCATATGTCGCTTCCAAGGTGCAGAGGTTAACAAGTGTGAATGCCTTCTTCACTCACTCCTTTTTTTCCCTTCTTTAATCTGAGCACAGAAGACTCTGGAATGCTAAAGAATGGGAGAATCCCAAGAAGGAAAACCTGATGGATGGAAGCCACATTCTGACTCGAAACACTCACATGGGAAGTGTTTTCTAGGTGAGGAATAAGCTTCATTTAAGTCACTGAATTTTCAAGGTTTATTTGTCACATCACTTTGATTACTCATGTTAATATGGGAAGTTAGCAATGAATAAGACAGACACAAGCTAAAATGAGGGAAAGCATGAAATATGTTATAGGTTTAGTTGTGGATTTATTATACAATATTGGCGATAATTTCTTTGTGTTAGTTTCCTGGTATTCAGGTGGCAAAAACTATGTTACATTTTCTATTTTTTTTTAATTTCAAGATAAGCAAAGTTTTGAGATTTAAACTCTTTTTCTGAAATTTTAAAGGTGAAAATAATTAAAGATTTTCCATTATTGAATTTCTCTTGCTCAGACCCTTTTGAAATTTCACATGCATAATAACCACTGGAAAAGAACATTTATTCACACTTGTCTCACTTTCATTATTCCATCCAAAAAGCATTTGTACCATGGGCTATTCTACTCACTCTGGATTCTTTCCCAGATTCACTCTTCTGTTATAATATTGATTAGTAGAACACTCTTCTAATACACTCATTATTACAGAAGCTCAAAAGATTCTGAAAACAACCCTTAATTGTGTGAGCATTTAAGGTTAATTTGGTCTTCATTACTCTATTTTAAATTCGGTTTCATTTTCATACTTAAATTATTCATACCTTGATTTTATAACATAATTCATTCATCCCCTTAAAGAAAGATGTTTCTTATTTTTAAAAAAATTTAAATGTAAGAGCTATCAAGAGATCACAAAAGTACAGCACATGCTATTTAACACCTTATTGGCCATCTGTCATTCTGTGAATGGTAGTCAATAATTATTTGTCAAACAATTAACAGAGTTAATAAATAGTCACAGAGTAACCTAATCTGCCTGCCACCAGTAGTCACTAGTTGGGAATTAATGTAGTGAAACTATTCAACATCACACCTGGTTCCCATCCAGATGGAGAACAAGCATGACATAACAGATGATGATTGATGATAAAGATGATATAATTCACTAATAACATTTCAGGCCCTGAAAATCCTTTCTTTCTGTACCCTTAAGTCTGAAAACATGCATCATATAGCAAAGACTCCTTTTAGAAGAACTGATCAGGAAAATGCAAATCAAAACCACCATGAGATATCATTTATCAAAAAGTCCCAAAACAATAAATATTGACACGGACGCAGAGAGATAGGAACACTCATACACTGCTGGTGGGACTGCAAACTAGTACAACCTCAAAGAGATACAAGTATAACTACTATTTGACCCAGCAATCCCATTGCTAGACTGGGCATCTACCCAAAAGAACAAAAGACATCTGCACTACAATGTTTATAGCAGCACAATTGCAAAGATGTGGAAACCACCCCAGTGCCCATCAATACATGAGTGCATTAATAAAATGTGGTATGTGTATACCATGGAGTTCTACTCAGCCACAAGAAATAATGGTGATCTAGCACTTCTTGTATTATCCTGGATAGAGCTGGAGCCCATTCTACTAAGTGAAGTAGCCCAAGAATGGAAAAACAAGCACCACATGTACTCACCATCAAATTGGTATTAACTGATCAACACTTAACATTCATCGGGTGTTGGGCAGGTGAGAGGGGCGAGGAGGGGATAGGTATATTCATACCTCATGGGTGTGGTGAGCACCATCTGGTGGATGGACATGCTTGAAGCTCTGACTCAGGTGGGGCAAGGGCAATATACATAACCTAAACATTTGTACTCCCGTAATATGCTGAAATAAAAAAATAATTTAAAAGACTGTATGCACAGTTTACTTTGAAGTTTCTGCCAAAAGACAAACATCAATATAAAAAAGAAACCGAGGGCTAAATTGTTAGAATACATCAATTCTCCGCTTGAGTTGTCCCATGATAGAAAAAATTATGTGTTATTAACAAAAATTAAAATGTTAACATTTATCAAAGTCACCAGAGGGATTAGTATTCATGTTTATAAAACTCAGACTGCTTACAAAAACAAGTAATCAAAGGAGTAAATTCTGAGAATGGGAAAAGAACTAGAATTAGTCAAGCCAGCTGTTTCTTCTATATCTAATAGCATCTCTCTATATAGGCAGTATTGCCCATTATTTAGAAAAACATGGGCTTTCAGCCAGACTGCCTCAGTGTAATACAAGTTTTATCACCTCTGTTGTGACCTTGGGCAAATCATGTATACTTTCTGCCTCCTATAATAAAAATATTAAATTAGCACATTTATGTGTTTTGAGAAGATTGTGTGGCATGTGGTAAGCACACAGGGTGTGCTACCATTATCCAAACTTAGCCTCTCCATTTGCAATGGAGAGAACTATACTTCTGCACAAGGCAGATTATTCATTACTGAAAATTCCATGTTGTTAAATGCCTCTGTCTTATGTTGTGTTTAATAATTTTTCCTAGGTAATTTGTACACATTGGCCCATGTTCTGTCCTTCAGCACAGTGATTCTCAAAGTGTGATTCCAGACCGGCAGCATTAGTGTCACCTGGAAAGTTGTTAGAGGTATAAATTCTTGGGCCCTACCCCAACTACTATTATCAGTCAGGGTTCAAGCATAGAAACAGGGATATCTATCTAAAGAGACACACATTTATTATAAGTTGTCTTACACTCTTCAGGGGGGATGTCTAGCATGTCCAGAGTCCACACAGTTAGGAAGGGAAGATCACAAGCAGGCTGAGACCCCCAAGGGCATGGGCTGAAGTTGTGGTACATAGCAGTCTCCCTTCCTCTCCCAACCCCCTGTCTCTTGACGATGGAAGTTCTAAGTGCTCTCTTCTTTTGAGACCTTCCAAATAATTAGGTCAGACCCACCCAAGATGATCTCCCTAATTTATTTATTTTTAGTCATTTATTTGTAATGTTTATAACAAAGAGAAAGTTATTTCTCACAGTTCTAGATGCTGTAAAGTCCAAGATCACAACACCAGTAGGTTATATGTCTGGTGAGGAGGGCCTTCTTGCTGTGTTCTCACATGGCAGGAAAGCATTATAGCAAAAAGAAGCCAACTCTCTCTGAAGCCTCTTTCATAAGGCACGAATCCATTCATGAGGTCAGAGGCCTCATGACTTAATCGCTTTCCCAAAGGTCCCACCTCTTAGTACCACCCCCAATGGGAATTAAATTTCAATATGAATTTTGGTGGGGACACCACATTCGAACCATAGCATTTTATCCCTGATCTCCCAAAATTCATGTCTTTCTCCCATACATTTACTCCATCCCAATAGCCCCAAAAGTCTTAATTCGTTCCAGCATCAACTTTAAAAGTCTAAGTCCAAAGTTTCATCTAAACATCATGTAAATCAGATTTGGATGAGACTCAAGGTATGATTCATCCTGAGGCAAATTGCTCTCTAGCTGTGAGCCTGTGAAATTAAACAAATTATGTGCTTCTAAATTACAATGTGGCACAGGCATAGGATAGACTTTCCCATTCAGGAAAGAAGAAAGGGGTAAAAGGTCTTGAGAATGATTTTCTTTGACTTCATGTGTCACCTTCCAGAAACAGTGGGGTGGAGGTTGGTCCCCCAAGGCCAAGGGCAGCCCTGCTCCCACAGTTTTGCTGGGTGCAGCCCTGCAGCAGCTTTCAGGGATTGGAGGTAGGTGCCGGTGGCTCTTCCAGGCCGGCATTGCCTGCTGGTGGCTCTACAGGTCTGGGGTCTTTGGGGCAGCCTTACTCCCAGGGCTCCACTAATCATTGCCCTAGTGGGGCTCTCTGTGGTGGCCCCAATGATCTCCTTAATTTAAAGTCAACTAATTAGGACTTTAACCACATCTGCAAAATCCTTTACAGCAGTACTTATATTAGGGCTTGACTGGATCACTGAGAAAAGATGTTTGTGTGTCCAAAATGGCTCTGCTGCTTCCCTTCCTTCCTCTAACTCTTAGGAGACTATCTCTTTTAGCCCACCTCATCTGGAAACAGATAAGAAAGGGAATTATGAGGACTTTAGGATAGCCCAGCCAGGCCCATATACCAAAAAGCAATACACCAATTCAGCAACTCTAGGGATAGGTCCTAGCAATCTGTTTTAAAAGGACTTCCAGGGATGCTGATGTACATTTAAATTTGAACCTGACTGATTTCAAACAGCATAGCGGGGTCAATTATTCTTTCCTATGACAGCCATTAAATTATTCGAATATGTTAGTGCATGTTCTCAAAATATATGCTCTGGCATTCCATAGATAAAACTTTTGTGAGCCCTTAAAAAAGCGTCCTTTATTTTTTCAGTCATACTATTTCAAAAACATACTTCACCTTTTAAAATATGTTATTCTTTTACATGTTCCTCTCACTGATTCACTTTGAACTCGCTACATATTAATTGCATTGCTTGAAAGTTGGCTAAAGTAACTGTTACCAAGAGTTCATGTAATACTACTTTATTATTCTATAATAATCCCATTTATTAAATTTCATTCTTCTATAATATTCCTCTAATCACGGATTACTAAATATTAATCTCAAAAACAAAAATGGGTCAGTATATTTATTCATACATACAGAAAAAGATGCATGTTCCTATCACGTGCCATTATAGAGGTAGAGTTTATATTTTAAATGAGAATCTTATAGAGTCTATTGAAAAGGAGTAGCCAATACAGGTTGAGTATCCCTAATCTGAAAATGCTCTAAAATTTAAAGCTCTTGGAGTGTGAACATGATGCTCAAAGGAAATGTTCATTGGAGAATTTTGAATGGAATTAAAATGCAAATATTATAAAATCTAGTTCCAAGCATTTTAGAGAAGGAATACTCAACCTTGATAAATCTGTTATCAAGACTATCCTTATTTTAGTGATACAGTAGACTGAATTAGCCTGATGCTTTTAAGTATTAAATTCATATAATTGATGCCTCTGGCTTTATTTCTGTGTTCACCAAACACTTTTCTGATTATAATTTGTCATCCTTTACAGCACTACCTATAGGAAAAGTGTATTATACTTGCTGATGTGAGACCACTATGCATATGATAGTTACATGACTCACTGAATTTGTCATAAAGTGATAAGCCAAGAGTATCTAACTTTGGTAAAATTCTTAGAAGTGAGAAATGACCTAAAGTTTATGGAGAGTATTATTTCATTGTTTGTAAAATCAATGGGAAACATTCATGTGCAAATACTCGCCCATGTGCACCCAAAGGTTACTACAAAGTATATGCATTTAACATTATTTGTGACATTAAAAATTAGGCAATATCTTTGTATCTAGCAACAGATGAATAGTTTACACAACAATTTATAATATGAAATATCATCTTCCAGCTAAGAAGAATGAGATGGGTTCACAGAAAGGTCTCCAAGACATGTTTTGAAATGTAAATAGAAATATTTTGGAAAGGGTTTACTCTGTGTCAAGGATTGGCAAACCATTTCTTAAAGGGCCATATAGTAAATACTTAACGCTTTTCAGACCTAGAGATAATATTGAGGTTGTTATGTGGTTACTATATAATTATTTAAAATGTAGCCATTAAAAAATGTGAAAACCATTCTTAGCTCACAGGCAATAAATAAGCAGGTGGCTGACAAGATTTTGTGCATAAGCCATAGTTTTCTGAGCCCTGTTTCATATGATTTCATTTCTATATATACATATAAGACCACTTAAATATCTATATAGAGATCTGGAGAAATACATACCAAATTGATAGTATATACATCTGGGAAGAGAAATAATACTGGGATAGGGATTTGGAAGTCAAATTATTGTTTTATCTATGTTATTTGAAATTTTTACATAAATTTTACACATACACACACAGATATATACATATATGAGGGGTCAATATTCATCACTCCTGGGAGGTGGTGTAAACAAGGAGAAGACTCCAAATAGCAAGCTATCTAGGCTCCGTACCAATCCCAGTCCAGTTTACCTAGAGCACTAAACTCAAGATTTTCAGTTCTTTCTCATATATGGCATCCTCGCAGTGGTCCTCAAACTTTTTAAACAGGGGGCCAGTTCACTGTCCCTCAGACCATTGGATGGCCATTGGAGAGTGTGGCATACATTCCACACATGTGCACTGTGGGCCCCAGACAAGTTGGCTGCTAAGCAGGACAGGCAGGGCGGCAAAAACACCCAGCGGGCTGGATAAATGTCCTCGGCAGACCGCATGTGGCCCACGGGCTATAGCATCAAAAGAGCAGAGGGAAGACTACAAGATATGTTATCAGTAATAACTTCTACCTGCACCCAAATGTTTATGGCAGCACAATTCACTATTGCAAGGATGTGGAAACAACCCAAGTGCCCGTCAATTCATGAGTGGTTTAATAAAATTTGGTGTATGTTTACAATGGAATATTACTCAATTATAAGAAATGAAGGTGATCTAGGACCCCTTATATTTTCCTGCATAAAGCTTGAGCCCATCCTCTGAAGTGAGGTATCACAAGAACAGAAGAATAGGCACCACATGTACTCACTATCAAATTGGCACTGACTGATCAACACTAAGGTGCTCACATGGTAGTAATATTCTGCAGAGGTTGGGGGTGGGTAAACTCACAATTAATGGATGCGGTGAGCATTGTAGGGGGAAAAGGCATGCCTCAAATCATGATTTGGGTGTGGCAAAGTCATAACATGTAACCAAAATGTCTGTGCTCCCATAATATCCTGAAATAAATAAATGAAATAATGACTTCCTTTTCTATTACGGATCCTGATTTCACAGTGTCAGAGGGAAAGTAACAGGTCTGATATCCCCCAAATCTCTCGAGTTCATAGCCTTAAGTTCATCCCTATGTATCTGACTCAAACTCTTCTTAAGACATCATTGTTTCTTGGGAGCATAATTTCCTTTAAAATTCCCCTCCCGACTTTCACTTAAGATAGAACTAATTAGACTATATTCAGCAGTGCTTTTAATTATTTCATTTGCATGACCTTTTCCCTTAATACATTTCCATTCTTAGGAGGTAGAGTTTGCATGGTGCAACCTTAACTTATTTAACTTTATTTGATCAGATTTCCATCATATTCTTTGACCTTCTCACTCTTGTGACCAAAAAGGTACAAACTATTTCACAGTTTTCCCACTGTATTTTTCACTTTTCCATAAGTTTCTTCAGGCTCATATGTTTTCTCTGCAATTTACTAACTTGACTTCTATCATTTCTAGGAATTAACCACAATGTATCTGCCTTCTCTTGCACAGCAAATTGTCCATGGTTTTCACAGTCTGATCAGTGTTTCACAATGAACATTGCAACAGTTGTCTCCTCTATGAAATGAGCTATAACATTAAGAGATGACATAGGAACACTCCTACACTGCTGGTGGGACTGCAAACTAGTTCAACCTCTGTGGATAGCAATATGGAGACACCTTACAGCGATACAAATAGATCTACCATTTGATCCAGCAATCCCATTACTGGGCATCTACCCAAAAGAACAAATGACACTCTATAAAAAAGACACCTGCACTCGAATGTTTATAGCAGCACAATTCACAATTGCAAAGATGTGGAAACAACCCAAGTGCCCATCAATACGTGAGTGGATTAATAAAATGTGGTATATGTATACCATGGAGTACTATTCAGCTTTAAGAAACAATGGTGATATAGCACCTCTTATATTTCTGGATAGAGCTAGAACCCATTCTTCTAAGTGAAGTGTCCCAAGAATGGAAAAATAATCACCACATGTACTCACCAGCAAATTGGTATTAACCGATCAACAACTAAGTGTATATATAGGAATAACATTTATCAGGCGTCGGGCAGATGGGAGGGGATGGGTATATACATACATAATGAGTGTGATGCGCACCTTCTGGGGGATGGACACGCTTGAAGCTCTGACTCCGGGGGCGGGGGGGGAAGGCAACACACATAACCTACACATTTGTACCCCATAATATGCTGAAATGAAATAAATAAATAAATAGAGATGA
This sequence comes from Cheirogaleus medius, assembly GCA_008086735.1. Taxonomy (NCBI): domain Eukaryota; kingdom Metazoa; phylum Chordata; class Mammalia; order Primates; family Cheirogaleidae; genus Cheirogaleus; species Cheirogaleus medius. The sequence goes on from VBSM01000316.1 coordinate 5,873,171, forward strand.
CGTTTCATGGCCTATACTATGGTGCAAATCCTTCAGAGCACTCCCTCCAGGACTTTCATTCTCATTCTAATCTATGTTTCTCTTGATGAAATTACAAGAGAATTTGGCTGGGGTCAACCCTAATAAGTATGGTTTATCTCTCTCCCATTCAACTTAGGTTCTACCTACTTTTGTAAACATTGTAGCAGGATCTCTATTATGTAATCTTACCTCAGACTGAAATATTTTAAAAAGAATGAAACATACACAAATCAAAGATTTCTCTTCTAGTACTCTCTTTTAAGACTACAAATCCCAGTGATTTTAGAGGGTCCATGGCAGGCCCCTGGAACCATACAGAATAGAGTTTACAAACATTTAGATTGTAAGATTTGTGTGAAAAAAAAGTTTTTAAACCTTAGATCAGTGCTTCTCAAACTATTCGTGGTGAAAAACAAGTAGGTTGATAGGTAATTACCAATGGGACTCTAACGTTTCTATATGTCTTATAGGTGAGAGAGACACTGACTGCCCTTTGTTCCAAAGTATTAAATATTTTTTCAAGGATGTCTGTATGGTAAACAGCCTTGGAATATAAAGATAGAGTCTCTCTGTGTAACAAAACATAAATTTTCTTATAACCTGGAACATAAAGATAGTGTCTCCATTTGGTGGAAAGGGCAGGAATGTTCATTGTCCATCATAAAAGATTTTGAATCCTAAACTCAGGGTTCCTCTACTGTAATGCAATCCATTGCATGTGTAATATGCACTCTTTGTATCATTTGGTGAGAACTGGATCAGTGAATCAACACAAAAAATACTCTGGCTACTCTTATTTCTATAAGTAATAAACTTTCTTTAGTCTCTATGCCTACAGTTTTTCGTCTTCCTACCAGATTCATGAAATTGTGGCAAGCTATCTATTAATAACTTGCACACAGACACACAATAAAATTTCAATCCTTTCAAAATTTTTGACATAGTATTGTTTTTCATTTTTTATTTCCAATTGTTCGCAGACTGATACTTTTATAAAATAGAAGCCTATGGTAGGTAGCTTCTAAAGTAACTTCAAATGATCGGTGATTTATGCCTTTGTGTAATCTCCCTTTGAGGGTAAGTCAGATGTCGTGAATTTCTTCTAATTAGTAGAATATGGCAAAAGGGATGGAATGTCCCTTCCAAGGTTAGCTGAGGAACAGACTCTGGCTTCCATCTTGATTCCCCCCCCCCCCGCATTCTCACTTGCTCCAGTGGAAGCTGGGCACACTATGGCCATTTTTCCCTATGGAGGGGTCCACATGGTAAGGAACTGATGGAGACCTCCATCCTGTCACCAGCAATGAACTGACGCCCTCCATCTGACATCCAACAAGGAACTGAATCCTGCCAAAACCATGGGAGTGAGATTAAAAGTAGGTCCTCTCCGAGTCAAGCCTTCAGATGAGACTGCAGCCTTGGTGAAATTTTAAGATGGAGGATCTGAGTAAACTACATCAGGTTTCCTGACCTACAGAAACTAAGAAATAATTAATATTTGTTGGTTTAGGCTGCTAAATTTTGGTATAATTTGTTAAGCAGTAATAAACAATGAAGAGTTCAGGGACGGCAATCAGTTCATGGAGAACCTTTGCCCTCCTCTAGATGGTGGGCTCTTTCAGAGGGAAGGCATCTGATCCACCTTGATCATCCACATATCCCTGCATAGTGTAGATGATAGATTACTGCCAAATTGTTTTTGAAAAGATTAATGAGCCACTAGCCAAACCCAGTTATAGCCAGAATTCCTGTTAATGAGATATAAATTGGGAATTGAGAAGCATTGAGGCAAGGCCAAAGGTATGTGAGATAGTTATTGTATTATTAAGAGGATGGTAGATGACGCATTAATAGATGGAAGAGGAGTTTGGAAGTAATATCATTTAAATAATAATGTATGGGGTTTATTTTTGGTAGACAAACAAATGAGCCTAAACATATATGCACTCAGTCCTCACATCACCCATGAGTTCTTGGAAATTGCGACTCTAAGCACAATCACATATAACAAAACCCATTTTACTACTGGATAATTTGTATAAACAAGAATTAAGTTCCTATGGGTGCATTTCTGGTCACAAAAATATCACGGGACTTCTAAACAAAGACCAAAATACTTCAATTATTAAACATTAAAATAAATGTGAGCTATACATACCTCTAAGAAAAATTAATAAAAACAGGTAAGAGCTGGGTGTGGTGGCCCCATGCCTGCAATCCTAGCACTTTGGGAGGCCAAATCAGGAGGATCACTTGAGGCCAAGTGTTTGAGACCAGTCTGGGCAATATAGCAAGACTCCATCTCAAAAAATAAAAAATAAAAAAAGTTAGCCAGGAGCTAAAAAAAATCAGTGCACACCTATAGTCCCAGCTACTTTGGAGGCTGAGGGAGGAGGATCACTGGAGCCCAGGAGTTTGAAGCTGCAGTGAGCTATGAACATGCCACTGCACCACAGCCTGGGTGACAGAGTGAGACTCTGTTTTATAAAAAATAAATAAATAAATAAATAAATAAATAAAAAACAAGTGAGATCATTATTTACTCAATTATTCCAGTTAAGGATCACAGGTGGCTGGAACCTGTCCTAGTAGCTCAGGCCACAAGGTGAGAATCACTCTAAGCAAGACACCATTCCCTTGCAGGGAGTATTCACACACACCCCCACACTCAGACTGGGACAGTGTAGACACACCTCACATGCACAGCTTTCGGATGTGAGAAGAAACCTGAATACTCAGAGTAAACCCACGCAGACACAGGGAGACTATGCAAAGTCCACACAGGCAGCAGCCCTGGCTAGAAATCAGTTTTTTCTCATCAATGTTATAATGAACAACCTTGAATGAAATGACATCATTCAAGGACCTACTGTAGAAGACATTGGCTCAATTAGATATTTGTATGCTTATGCTAACCCCTTCTTTCTCTCCTTACTCTTTTACTATCTTTAACACTGATTTTTATATATACTTTTCTGGTTAAAAAAAAAAAAAAAAAGGAGGGCTACCCTTTTGTCTAACATATTGGTAACAAATCAGTGTTTAAAAACAACTAGAGGCCAGGTGCGGTGGCTCATGCCTGTAATCCTAGCATTCTGGGAGGCCGAGGCGGCGGATCCATTGAGGTCAGGAGTTCGAGACCAGCCTGAGCAAGAGCGAGACCCCGTCTCTACTAAAAAATAGAAAGAAATTAGCTGGACAACTAAAAATATATAGAAAAAATTAGCTGGGCGTGGTGGCACATGCCTGTAGTCCCAGCTACTCGGGAGGCTGAGGCAGAAGGAATGCTTGAGCCCAGGAGTTTGAGGTTGCTGTGAGCTAGGCTGATGCCACGGCACTCTAGCCTGGGCAACAGAGTGAGACTCTGTCTCATTCATTCATTAATAAATAAATAAATAACTAGTAGAGTAACCGACGATTGCTATTGATTGTCTGACTGAAGTCATGTAAACTGTGTAGCCCACAGTGACAACAACTGTACAAAGACCATTCAGTCATATGGTCTCTAAAGTCTCTTCTAAAAAGTAAAAATTCTATGAATCTTAACTCCTACAACAAAGGTCAAAATAAGTCAGCACACACTGATCTGATGGAAACATTTTATGAAACTCTTTAAAAAGTAGGTCTACTTCTACTTTAAGACAACTTCACCCATTTAATAAACCGGTATATAAAAAAAACCTCTAAATACTAAAATTATTTCTTAAGACTAAATCACTTTCAGAGGGAAAATAATTGTTTTCGGTCATTACAATTTCACAGAAATATTTAAAAAGGACAGTTCACTAAACTTAATAGTTTTCTTAAAATATTGTAATAATTTTTGAAATCTAATTTATAATTTATTTTGCATTGTTTTAGTTTTATGACTTTTGAGATATATTTACTTTGGATTGATTTTCATCTGACATAGGATTCATCATTTTAGCTTGCAGTTTCTTTATTGCCTAATATCTCCTCAAGAGTAAATCAGCCAAGAAATCCCATTATGTATTGGTATATTTATAGAGCAATCTATATTTTTGTACCAATAAAATTATAGCTTATTTTCAATTATCTTTAATGGGTTTTCTTATTTTTATTCAAATTTTCCCCCAATGCATTTCTTTAATGTAAGGAACAACAAGAGTTTCCCACATCTACTGAAGCTGAAAGTATTTAAGTTATTTTTTTCTAAAGTAAGATGGATAGCTTATCTCCCCAGGAAGGAAGCAAAGTTACTTAGGTAACAGGTTTAATAGCTAGCTGAACTGGACTAGTACATTCTAATTCTGGAAGAAGCAGTTATATTTATGCTTGAAGAAGTGATGATTGTCAAATTAAGAAACGTTTCAGTTATCAGTGGCCAAAAATTTATAAAGACCACAGTAATTTTCTACAAAATACAATTCACAAGAGAAAAGAAAAATAAATGTAAAAGTCTGTAGAAAAATTTATCTCATTAGTAAAAGGTTATATATCTTCAGGAGTTGGCAAGTCATAGAATGAAAAGTGCTAATTTAGGAGTGACCAAGGAACTAAAGACATAAATTAGAGAAGTTTCTATGAATTTTACATTTTTTTTGTAATTAATCATTTTTTTTTATTTCATTATATTATGGGGGTACAAATATTGTTAGGATTACATATATTGCCCCTGCCAACCCTCCCCCCGCTGTGCTAGAGCTTCAAGCATGTCAACCCCCTGGAGGTGCGTGTCACACCCATTATGTAAGTATACACTCTTCCCCTCCCCCCCACCTGCTCACCACCCGATAAAAGATTTTTTTTTTTTTGACATTTTGGTTAAATTATATTTCTTTGACTCTCCCTAAGAAGAGAATTAGTTGGTCCAAGAGTTGTGGGCTATTGTTAAGCTGAATTTTACATTTTTAAAAACACAGTTTCTTTTCTAGGTGTGGTGGCGTGCCTGCAATCCTAGCTACCTAGGAAGCTGAGGCAGGAGGATCACTTGAGGCCAGGAGTTCAAAACTAGCTTAAACAACATAGCAAGACCCTCGCCTCAAAAAATCAAAAAACAAAAAACCCCAAACCCACAGTTTCTTTGCTGATAAAAAGTAAGTAAGCATTGAAAGTGTACCATTGTTCAAAAAGTAAAGGTTATCTGCAGAAAATAGCAGATACTGACTCTGTCCATAAAATTCCTCAATATGTTGGCTAGAATTTATACAAAGTGACTTCATCAGGTCCCTTTACTTTTTATGGTAATATACTTATTTCCACATTTGATAAAAAATGCACTTCATATGTGGAAATTATCCTTAGAAAGCCTCTCAGGCATTAAGTAAGACTTCCTGGCAGAAGGGGCCATTGGCAAATTTGGGAGATCTTGGAGGAAGGAGGAAAATTTTTGTAAATACTGAAAACAAAACTGGTGGAGATAGTTTTTCGTTCTCAGAGAAGATGACTTAAGAAAACTTTATAAAAAGAAAACATAATTTCTTGATGTTTACAGCCTCACCATATGGATATTTTATAGGGCTTTATATTTAGTGACCATAGAACAAGGAGACTTATGTGTGTTAATTAATAACACTTTTGCACCTATTTGGGTAAAATTGGCCATGAGATAAAATATATACCATGTAACTACACAAGCCCATAGACTACAAAAAATATCCATTGGTCAATTATTCCCAAATGCAGGGAAGTGGTTCAAAGGTATAATATCAGTATGCTTGTGAAATCACATGTTGTATTTTCAAAATCAGATATGGAAATTTAATGCAATGAGTGCTTTAAAAAGTTCTTAGAGTAAATTAAAGGAGAGAGCAAAGAAAGAAAAGCATGGAAGAAATAAATCTATAGAAAAAATCCCATCACTAGCATTGAGTTCTTTCAAAAGCTTGGATTTTAAGGTTTCCAGATGGTTGAAGAGCAAATTTTAAAACGGTTAAAGAGTAAAAGACTCACAATATGAAAAAAAATTAAATGTCATTCTGTGGATAGTCTGGATTGTGTGAAAGTATTTGAAGTGAGAAGAAATTAAGACAGTAAAAATAAATTTTCTTAATTATATTTCAGTTTAAAATACTCCATGTTGTAAAACTACTGTGCTTGTTAGATACTGTGATAACTTTCTTTTGTACATTACTATCACATAGTAATATTATTGACTCAGTTTTAAAATATATTAATAAGAATAGCACAATTTATTACTTTATAATTTAGCAGTAAAAGTTTGATTTATAAGCTCAATGCACCATAGACAATTAGAAAATTATACTAAATCTGATTTCTCTATTCATGAGCCTCTTCCACTCTATTTCAGACTTTGGGATAGAAATGCACACTTATTAAATGTTCTTAAAAATATGGCTATAATATCTAGGTTAAGGTTCCCAGGTCTTTTGAAAATATGAATATCTGCAAAGTTAAACATACTATTAAACAGAATACAAGAAGTGCTTTCTCAGCTCCAATTATGTGAACAGCCCTGAAATTGATTCTCTGTTTGATTCAAAGAAATATGACAAACTCTGCCTTTGAGGAACTCAAAATCCTTCTAAGAAATCTACACTTACACATGTAAAACAGTCAAAATAATGTAATATTGGGAGGCTGAGGTGGGAAGATCCCTTGAGGCCAGAAGTTTGAGACCAGCCTGGGCAACATAGGGAGACCCTATCTCCACTAAAAATAGAAAAATTAGCCGGGCATGGTGGCGCATATCTGTAGTCCCAGCTACTCAGGAGGCTGAGGCAGGAGGATCGCTTGAGCCCAGCAGGTTGAGGTTGCAGTGAGCTATGATGATACCACTGCACTCTAGCCAGGACAACAGAGTGAAATACTATCTCAAGAAAAAAAAAGTAATACACAACTGAACATTACAAATATAGTACTGAAAATAGCATTATGGTTATATTTTGTGGTGCACTTACTAAATTATACAAAACAATAAAGAATTATAATTGTGAATTTCAGAATTACAATAATAGCCATTCACCTGTACAAAACAATATTTTATGAAACAACTAAAATTGTCTTAACACATGCAGCAGATATTATAGCTCTAACATGTTTTGAAATATTTGAATGAAAGACACTAAATCCTCACCATTAATGATCATCATTACTATTTTCATTATTAGAAATTTAGTAGATAACTATGTGAGGGACTGACATGAAAACGAAATTATAATAAACTATAATGACAAGAACATATGTGTCAAATCTATCTCCACTGGTCTCCTCTGTTTAGATCAGAAATGGTTGTGAAGTTGAGTGGGCTGATATTCACATGAGGGATGATTATCAATTCAAAAAAATCTTAATTTCTTACAATAGTTTCCAAACCAGTATTTCAGAAGCTAATTAAATAATATTTTTAAATGTGTCTATTGTCATAGTTTTGCCATTTAAAAAATGTGCCAAGACCTTATCAGAAAATTTTAGGTACCTCTTTAAATTCAACATATTTAGCTCTACGGGAAGAGTTTCAATAAAAGGTCCTTATTTCTCTTTTTGCCATAAACCTCCAACTGTACTGGGGCTGGATTTAGGGATTCTACTGCTTAAGAGTTCTTTCTTCCATATTCCACATTTTATTTGACTTCTTGATGAGAGTCAGGCTTTTTGCTCCCTGATCTATAGCACACAATTAACTAGGGATTTATGAATACTAGCCAGTGTGAGAATGCACCTCAGCCTTAAAAATCAGCATTACTAAATGGCACAATTCCAGAAGTCATCTTCAAATTACATTCCATGTGAATACAACCCCTTTGGAGCACAGAGAATATGTGAATTACACTTTTGAATTTGGACAACATAGCAACTCCCTTGAAATATGGTGCTCTCTGGAACCTGGACAATATTACCTAATTGGCAATATAGGCCACTGATTCTAAAAAAAAATAATAAATGTCCCTAAAAGTACCAGAAATCTTCCCTATTGTCTTTTTTCTTTGTTTTGTTTTTGTTGGTTAGTTTTAAAGGACATAATAAGACAACTGTCACAGTGAAGGGAAGAAAATACAACTGGGAAGAGAGTGTACTGTAGAAGATATTTTGCAGTTGCGTTATTTAAATATTTGTATTTTTGTATTCTTTGTATCACTGTCTGAAAGGGATGTATTTTCTGCTTATGATATGTTCTAAATTGTCATGGAATCAAGGGAGTTCTCAAAGATGCTATGAAGCAGAAAAGGTTATCGCTTCAGTGTTACTCTAGCTGTCTGAAGACTCTGATGAGGGCTAGCACAGGTTACCTGGTATCAGTATGACCACTATTTACATGCTTAGCCAAGTGAGCAGCACATGTTATTACATTTCTAAGGGACATGGGCCTTGATGGCATTAATAATATAGTCCAAAATAAAATTGCCAAAATTCTTATATCTAAAACCAAATTGTTTACATAATCTGGAAAACACTTCTTAGTGTTTCTATATGTTTATTTATATACGTATATCTATTTCAGAAAACCTAGGTTGTTTGGTAGAATCTCCTACAACATTCTAAGAGATTCTAATTGGAAGTTACTATTGTAAAACACTGAGTTATAACAGTTATTTAAATACCTAACTGAATTTACATAGAACAACAGGAGAGAAAAAGATTTAAGTAACTGACTTTTTTTTGTCAGAAATACATAAACCCTTTGAAAAAGTACCAAATAGACTCTTTGAAATACAAATCTCCAAATGCAGTGATAAGCGATGGTTGTGACTGGTTTTAGTATAAATTAAAAAAGAACCAAGTAAATGACTTATTAAAAGAATATAACTTGTCCCTCATGTAATAATCGACCTATCAACCACTTTACCTATAACTTTTCTACATTAAAGTTTACCTGGAATTTGAAAAGATATTTTGTAGCATACCTTGTGGGCAGGCAAGTTTCAGTGTTTGTGCAAAGAGCAAATCTAGACTTTGTACTTGTAGATGCTTTGAATTGAAGGTAACAGTCACCTCTAAGGTGTAAACAATTTGTCAGAACCTCATAAAATATTCAATCTTGTTTTCTCTTGGAGGTAGAAGATTAAGAAAAAGATTTTGCAAAATATTGCCTGCAATAACACATAGAGAATTCTCAAAAATATTTTTAAAAATATAGTTCAAGTAATCTACCCTGAGAATGTCCTTGGTCACTTCATTTTATTTTCATTTTTTAACAGAGTATTTTTTGTAGAATTTTTCTGATGTGATGAAAATACATGGTTGGCTCAATGGAAGCTGAGACGTCTCAAGAGTGTTCATGAATAAATGTCTAATTTCTTGATCAGAAATAGTGTCCTACAGAAAAGGCTAGCATGTGGCATTAACTACATGATTTCTCAGTGAGAAAAAAGAAATCAAGATAATCTCTCAATGGACTCAAAGAGAATGAAAGAAATTATATCTGATGGCTTCTGAATGCATGGGAGAGAAAAGAAATTGAATCCCATTATACAATCATTGCTAATGTACACAAGTGAGAGGAAGGGAATAGTATAGGACAAAGATGGCTCCATGAAGAAGGATGATTTGAGGCAAACACTGTTGAACTGAATTGGAAAGAACTAAACCAAATGCTATCATACATCTACTGCTTAATAAATGAGAATTGAATGAAGAAGAGTCATGTCAGAAGACAACTGCTGAGCAAATATGAACCAAACCAAGATAAATAATGTTCAAGGATTGTTACTGAGACCAGCGGGGTGAATTAAGGTAAATGATACAAAACACCAATCTTTAAATGTATTCGTGACAAATCAAGAGCAATGTTTTCATATTTGAAAATAAAGAAGGGAGTATCCTGCAGTGGAATTTTGATAAGGTGCAATACAAAAGATAGATCTAGTGGTTACTATCTCCTGCCTACCCAGTAGGCATATAATCCTCTATCCTTCTTCCTAATAACCCTAATTTGGTTATGTTAACTAATCCATTACCAGTCAGCTCTTCATAGCCAGGTTGGGTGATAGAAGAACTAATGTTTGAAGACATCATAGTATGTGATGAATTAATATCTCCTATTAATATAGAATGAGACTAGCTATACCATCCTTGGGAAAGTTGAGAAAGTATCCATTCAGATTATTTTCTGTAGGGCTTTTCTGTCTCCCACTGGATATAAAAAAATGAAGCATATTGTTTCAGTAGCTGTGGGCAACTGTATTAAAATTCAAAACACAGTAGCCTTAGGATGAAGCCAAGAGTAACTATGACTGAGTATTTAGACAGAAAGCACCATTAGCCACTGTGTTATCCAAATCAGAGGTTTTCCCAACCTTTCAATTTCCTGTTATGTAAGATAACAACCTTTCTTATTCTTCAAGGCCGTCTGAGTTTGTAAACTTTTTTTTGTTATTTACGGTAGAAACAATTCTAAATGATAAAATAGTCTCCCTCTTGAAGTAAAAATATCATCTACCCCCAAATGATACATCTTTATACATAGTTATTTAGTCTTTGGCTACAAACCACCTATTTGAGAAATCTAGTTTTTTTTTTTTTTTTCAGAGCCTTTCTTTTAATTACATAACATTCATGAATTATCTTGATTTAATTTGGGCTGATTCTTTAAAGCTCACAAGTATACACTGTGAAATCTACTGCTCAGATGTTTTGAGATAGACAAGAAACTTACTTAGAAATAATCAAGTTCTGACAAACTAGGCCATCATAGACACTAGAAGAGACTGTGTTGTTATATCTACAGGGAACTAAATGTCACCACTTTCTTTTACATGTTTTTATGATGGGGAAAAATCTATTTGAATGTTTGCCTAGTGCACTAAACAGAAAAAGTTATAGAAAGAAAATGATTTCTGGAAAAAAATGATCTTTCTTTTATCTATATATCATATAATAAATTATCAATTCATATATGGGAATGAATTTCAGTGTAGGCATGTTACAAAAATCTTAAGAGTGTAGCAATACCTTAACAACCTTTAGACTTAAAATTCAGACTTTTCTAAGAAGTTTTAGCAATATATCAGTTATACCAGTTGTCATTCTTTTCACTCCAACATCTGACACTATTGAGGACTTTAAATTTTCTTCTTTTTTTGGCAGCAGAATGAAATGAAAAGAACCCTTGCTTAGAGACAGCAGGTCTTACTTGTGACCCTGGTTCTGCCATTTTTCAGTAATATAACTTTCAGGCAGATTAATTGGATGATTCCTAATCTATCATTCCTCTTCTGAATTCCAGATGCACACTTTCAACTAGCTAAAGAAATTCATGGGGAAAATTAAATCCTTGAGTCACAATTTTCTAAAGTGATTTAACAATTTTACAAAGTTGCATGAAAATATAAGAACTCATATAAATGTTATCTGAGAATTATTAAGTTCTATTTATAGCCGTGTGATTGTTATGAAATATTTCCTAAAGTTTCACATCGTCTTTCTCCCAGCTCTTATCAATGTGGAGCTCTTGAGAAGCACATGCTGAGATGAGGTTTGGGGTATTTTTTTCTTTTTTTTTTTTTTTTTAAGGAATCAACACCTATGAAAGGAAGAAGCAGGAAGCCAGGATTGGGCAGAAGTTGAATTGCAATGAATGACTGCCACAGTCTTGGCCAACCAGGCATGGGTGCAGGAGACTCTGGATTGAGTATTAACCATCAGAGTTGGTTTGCATCTGCCTGAGATGTCATATGCTTATACCAATGCCTTTCTCAGTCACTGTGTTTGGGGTGCTCTTCGAATAGTATGACCTAGGTTGGACCAGCTTTCTGTAGCAGAGATAGACCTTGAAGGACCTGACAGCTGAAGATGTCTTCTGACTGCACTTCCTTGAAGGAGGATCTCGTGGGTACATTTCCAAGTTTACTACACTCTTAATACATCTCTTATATAACTTTTCTATGTCTAATGCTTTCTCTTACATCCTTGATAGAGGACTTTCCAACTGTTCAGTTTAAGTTCTCTGTCTCTCTCACCTCTCTCATTCTCTATTTTTGTAAAGGTCTCTTTCATTTCTCTGGATCAAACCCTTCATGAAGATGACTCTTAATCTATATCTGACCTGTTTCCTGGGTTCCATGTCCACATTTGAGTAGTGGTGTAGACACTTCTGATTTCATGCCACTCTGAAAACAAAGACATCTTTTCAGATGATTCTTTAAAAGTTGTTTTTTCCTTTCTACAATATTTCCACCCTAAATTGACATAGAATGCCTCAGTAAACAGTCTAAATATCTTCTTAGCTTGTGTTCTTCCTCTTCCATCTATAATTCCCCATACATTCTTCATTGGCTCCCCAAGTGAACTAAGTCTTCCCATTCATTAGCTTGATTTAAATCATCTTTTAGATTCTGACCCAAATTTTTATGTTCACAATTTTCCTAGAAAAATTTTCCCTTTGATCAATCTGGTTCAGCCACTGTCACCTCAAACACAATAATATAGTTACTTTGCATATTGGCTTTTGCTTTCTTATTATCTGAAATCTCCGAATAGTCATCTCTTTTAGAAAACTTTTTCTCATTATTTACCTTAAAAACTGAATTATTGGTGAGGTCAATCTTTACTCTTTCAATGTGATATTATTTCTTTATCCTGTGAATTTTGATGATATTCCTTATTTTTACTACTCATATGAAAAAGTGAGGAATATTGTGATTTGGAAATCAAACTGTATTTCAATATTTTTTTCTAAAAATATCTATATGATGTTTATTATAAACCATAGAGGCATATCAGGCATTAGTCATCTATAATCGAAAAAAATGTGTCAGGGTATGTGAATGGAACTCAGTCTGGTGAGTAAACAAATAATCACACAAATCAAGGCAATATTGTTATTGTGTCATTAAAATGACATGTTCTTGGTACCTCGAGCCTACATAAGAAGGAAATTTGACAATATCAAAAAGCCCAGAGAAAGAATTCTACTTGATAAACAGGAGTGAATTCGGTAAAAATGGGAAAAAAGAACATGTGCAGAGAAAATTGCATATGAAAAGACGTTGTAATCAGACTTAGGAGGAATGGAAAACAAAGAGGTTGATATGGGAGAAGTTGAAGTAAAATATGAGATTAGTCAGTATATGCAGGTGGGGGACAGAACATTGGTCCTTCCAACTGTGGATGACAATTGAAGATTTTTGTCTTGATCTTCAACTAAGGACATTATGAACTCATTGAGGAGTTTTAATTAGGGCAATAAGAGCAGACTTTTAGAGTGTCAAACAAAACAAAACAAAACAAAACCTCCATTCACAACATCATCTCTGGCTGTGGTGTGGAGACCAGACTTATGGGGTACAAATGTGGACCTGAGTAAACTACGTCGAAAACTAGTACCTTAGATCAGGTTAGAAAAGATAGTGCCATAGCTTAGATGGGATGCAGCGGAAAGAGAGGGGTGTAGCTAGATTTATGCTGTATTTAGAAGGTAAAAACTTCAGAGCTTGGTTCAGTTGGCTTTGGGAGATGATGGAGTAGAGATTGAAAAAGGCAGGGCCTTTGTGTCTGGTTTGCCTAACTGAATGTTCCACTGGTGTAAGGAACCACTGAAGAAGGACCAGCTTTACAAAGAAGATAAAGAGATAAGATGCATGCTTGTTAAGTATAAGATGGCTTTGAGATCTATAAGAAAAGGATTTAAGTAAGGTGGAAGGATTTATCGATACAGACTGGGAAGAGAGAGGTAACCTAGAGATATATAAATCTGGGAGTCAACTACAAGCAGGAATAAACTTTCAAAATTTAACTACTTTATTGCTGTGTAACTGTGAACAAATGTGGCAAACTAATTCTCTGGGAGATGAGGGAACAGAAAAAAAATCCATTTGTTCCTTATTCCTGGGCATATGGAATAAAGCATCTAGTGATTGTACTTTATAGATTCTCGTATACCAAAGTGCGACCATGTGAGTAAATCCTCACCAATAGACTATAACAGAATGAATTTGGCCAACCTACAGTTTGTCTTCATGAAAAATACTTGCCCTGAATTGCTATCATTTTATGTGGCTAAAATTAGGTACAATTAGAACAAGAGCTGACTTACTCGCTGTAATCCCTAGATGACTTCCTGGAGCAGAGACTACCTACTAGCCCTAGATGATCACTCTAGAGAAATAAACTTTTACCTTGTTGGAGCCACTGCAGTTTTGGGTGTTTTCATAATAGCAGTTTAGCTTTTACTTAAATTTTCAAAAGCTCAGTTATAGTATCATGAACCTACAAGTTTGGAGAAATTTATAGGTTATGGGCATAAGGCACAGTATGTTTTGTGACCCATGAAAATCATACAGATAGGAAAGTGAAGCTCAAAGTGTTTTAGTAAATTGCCCAAATCTTTGAACTGACAGGTCATCCAGGTGTCAAATACAAATCCAACTTCAAAGACTCTATTCTTTCTAATGCTTCATGTTATAGACTTATCGCTCTAATCAAGCCAATGCCTTGAGCATCAGTAGAACATCTTTTACTTTTTATTTTCCAGAGTGCCTAACATGAAGCCTCACACATGGTTGGAACTCATTAAGTATTCATTTATTTCCTTAGAATGCAGGCCTTAACAGTCCAACTAAAGAATTCACTTCCTCCCATAAAATTCAGTAGTGAGAATGAGCCCAAAGAGACTTAATTTCATTTCAGAGAATCTATATCCAGCATCACATCACTATATATTATAATCATGGTCTATTTGCAAAAGGAAAGCTCTGTTCTAATATGTCTGAACTCTCCATTTTTTTTCCATTTTGCTCAGGCATGTAAATCAGCATGCGAGCAAACAAACAACAACAACAAAAAACTTCCACAACCCACATAGTTGTGCTCTTTGATTATTTGTTTTGTTTTTATTTTCACAAGCCTGCCTCATTCCCAAGGAGCACATAAGCACTGAAATCAGCGTTTCTCCAAACCACTCACTCAGCAGAAATAATTAAATAAATGCTCCTTACCTCTGAAGAACAGCTGTTTTCAAGAATAAATCATTTACATATTTATTATTAATATCCAACTACTGTGTTTATTGTATTGTTATAATTCCATGAGGAACTACTGAAAACCTCACAGTGTTAGACTGCATGCGTGTTGACCCATCTTAATACCCCTTTGCTTTCATTAGCATGCATGCCACCTTTCAAATGGAGAAATAAGGTAATGAAAACTTAACCTGAGTCAGATTCGTATTCACATGGGCAGGCATGGGATAGGAAGTTCATTTTAGCTGAACTCACAAGCTCTCTGATTTGCTTCTTTATTAATATTTACCTTGTAATCATTAATATACTTTTATTGCATCCTGGGAACAATGTGGGAGTTAAATATGGTCGTTAAATAAATTGAAGCATGTGGTTCAGCTTCCCTGCTACTGTACAGATGGCAGGAGAAAACACAGAAATAGACGCATAAATCACACATGTGCAGTCATACCTAGTTCTTTATGCCAATATCATGACTTATCAACAGTTCACAGTTGGATATGCAGGGGAATTTCTTCAATAATGTATGGTGAATTAGCACATCCTTCACTCCCAATTACTAAAAACACTAACAAAAATGGGCCCAGGAAACAACATACACAGGAAACAACTGATTGCTCTTTTTATTTGAGCACTGAAGGAATCTGCCTCCCATGTTAATTCTTTCATTTGTCCATTCATAAAAATATGGCAGCTTTTCCAATTTAAAAAGAAAGTCAAGTTTTGCCTGATCAGTAACATGAATATTGCAAATGAAATAAACATATTACAGTTTCAAAGAATAATTATAATCAATTGGTATCTTTCCAGTGGCAGCATGATTCCGTGCTGGTACTACACGAACAGGTAACACTGTTATCCTCTTAGGCCAAAGATAAGCTCAGAATCATATAACAATTACTCTAGTAAGAGCAGTCACCAACTGACTTAGACCTAGCTCATTTTATGACCTTATTTTAATGAGGTCAAGGCCACTCTTTTATAAGATCTGAGGCAGCAGATTATACGTTTAACTCTAGCAAGCTGCCCTCAGAATCCATGAATTTAGTAAAATGTAGGATAATATTTGAGACTGTACAAATCTAAGGAAAATCATCAGCATATCAAGGAAAAAATTAAACAAATACTAATAAAATAATAATTTTATCATCATTATGATTAAATAGCTGATATTTATTCTACACTTATATGCCAGGTATTCTTTTGAGTGCTTTACATATACTCAAATTAACTCATTTAATCCCTAAATTAACCCAAGATGTAAGTATATTACCCATTTCACTGTTGATGAAATCAAAGCACAGAGAGCTTCACTGATTTTCCTAGAGCTAGTAAGTGATGGAAACATGAAACCCAAATAGTCTGACTCTAGAATTTGTGTTCTCATCCACTCTTACATTCCATTTCTACATAGTATGCACTCTACTAATGAATTCAATGATGGCTGCCATCCTCAATATGACAAAGAACATATGCCAGTAGTTATTCATAATCTATTATACAATGCAATCATGGTGAAGATGATCATTTAGTGCGTAAGTAAGTGCACAAAAGAGACAGATTCTCTAAGAGCAAGGATCAGATTCAGGGATGCATTTTTCACTATATACTGAATTTAACGACTACAGATAGGAAATTTGCTTTGTCAAGACAGTGAAGTGGGGGTATCCCTCATTAGGAGAGAGAACTTTTGATAAAATGCATTTGGATATGTACAATTTTGACAGCAAGAAAAGGAGTTTTTTTCTTCCTCTTGATGGAAACAATGCCAAAATGTAACCTAAAAAGTGCATGAAAAGTAGAACAAGGTACAAAACAAATGTTTTTCTCTCCTTGGCTCACAGTGACCTTTCAAAAATGAGAAAAAGGGAGGAAGGGAGGGAGAAGTGAAGCAAAAGAAGGCAATGCAATGAAATTATAGAATAAATACCAAACCAAAATGTTTAGTAAATATTCACACCTCCTTGTATTGGCTTGATCTAAATATGGAGGTAGTAAGTAGTAAAATAAACTGTAAAACTTTATTCAATGTACCTCATATAAAAATTTTAAAGAAATACATATTTCTATGATTTATATTTCAACTATTGCTCAAACTATTCCATTGTCATTCTTAAGAACAGTAACCACATGTTACCTAACAAATGGAATATTTTCTATCCTATTGTTTTCTGGTATATTTCCATCTTCTACTTAATTAAATATGTGAAAGATAAGAGTATAAACATCAAAATTAGTTGCATTCATATATATATGTATATAATCTTGTTACAACAAAAGGAGCTTGCTCTCATTTACTTTGACTCTATTTTTTGTCTCACCTGAGACTAGGAAGGTGGGAAAAAATTTTAAATTAGAACAGCTGAACAGAACTGGATAGATAAGAACATATGTGGCATTTGTAAATTCTGAGACACACTTTTGAGACACACTTTTCCTTTCTGAAATTGGAAAATATTTTGTTGACTTTCCTTATCTGTTTCATGTCCACTGCTTATCATGATTCTGATCTACACAAGCAATCCTATAAAGCACAGGATGGATATCTGACTATTTTTCATTTATTTTGGCCACTGTAGGTCCAAGAGAGAAAGATGTATATGTTGAAAAGAATACTAGATTTAGAATCAGACCATCTGGAAATAAAATTTTAACTTCAATAATTATTAGCTCTGTAATTTTTACAAGTTATTTAAAATTTCTCAGCTTCAGTTTCTCTGATATAAAACGGAAATACTATCTACATCCATATTATTACTAGGGTGACCTGAGATAAAGTACGTAGAAGAAGAAAAAATTCAAACAGAAGAGTCTTAATCGATATTTATCAACAAAATCCAAACTAAACAACTATTTGTAAAATGCTGTTGAGCTTTAATTGCATAGTGACTGTTTCCATTTATCAAAGTACCGGCATGATTTTCATATCAAACCTTAGCTACTGTTGTGAAGATTCGATGTATTGTATTCTCTGATCCTTCTTTTGAGAGTCTGTCTGAGTAGATTTAACATAGTGCTTTATCTTTCTCTTCTCATAATTCTGTATTCACCCTAATGTAAGAATTTCGTTAGGTTGCTCTTTTCTTTGCTTCTTTCCCTTATTGGCAAATTACTTTTAACTTTCACTTTTTATTAAAAATCTTATATCAGATGCATGATTCCCTCTTGCTCTATACCAGGCCTCCAATAGGGCTGCTACCCAGAGTCTAAACGAAGATCAAACAGTTAAACAAACACTATCGAGATCTTCTCATTTAAAACCACTCTTAGGTGTCTTTTTCATAGAGTGACTTTTGTTCTCTTTTTCACTCTAAGTCACTCGAAAGTGACTTTAGAACAAAAATCACTCTATGAAAAAGACACCTGCACTCGAATGTTTATAGCAGC
>VBSM01000316.1:5894945-5929103 GCA_008086735.1 Cheirogaleus medius
GCTCAAAAGAATTAACAAGGAAAAATCAAACAACCCCATCAAGAAATGGGCAATAGAAACGAACAGAAACTTTTCTAAAGAAGACAGAATAATGGCTAGCAAACATATTAAAAAATGCTCAACATTGCTAATCATTAGAGAAATGAAAATCAAAACCACAATGAGGTATCATCTAACCCCAGTGAGACTGGCCCGTATCAAGACATCTCAAAGCAATAAATGCTGGCGAGGATGTGGAGAGACAGGAACACTCTTACACTGCTGGTGGGGCTGCAAATTAGTGCAACCTTGTAGAAAAGAATTTGGAGATACCTCAAAGAGCTAAAAATAGAAATACCATTCTACCCAGCAATAGCATTATTAGGCATCTACCCAAAAGAGCATTATATTATATTATAAAGATATTATATATTATATAATATTATATATTATATTATAAAGACATCTGCACCCGAATGTTTATGGCAGCACAATTCACTATTGCAAGGACGTGGAAACAACCCAAGTGCCCGTCAATTCATGAGTGGATTAAAATTTGCTATATGTTTACAATGGAATATTACTCAATTCGAAGAAACGACAGTGAGCTAGCACCGCTTATATTATCCTGGATTAAGCTGAAGCCCATTATCCAAAGTGAGGTGACACAAGATCAGAATAATGGGCTCCACATGTACTCGCCATCAAATTGGTACTGACTGATTAACACTATGGTGCTCAAAGGGTGGTGGTGTTCACCAGGGATTAGGGGGCTTGGGGGGTGGGTAGACCCACATGTGAGGGATGTGGTGAGCATTGTGGAGGGGAAGGGCATACCTCTAACCCTTGCTAGGGAGAGGCAAAGATATAAAATGTAACCAAAATGTTAAAAAAAATAAATCATTTATCGGGTGTCGGGCAGGTGGGAGGGGGGAAGAGGGGATGGGTATTTACATACATAGTGAGTGAGATGCTCACCATCTGGGGGATGGACACACTTGAAGATCTGACTCGAGGGGGGAAGGGAGCAAGGGCAATTTATGTAACCTTTTGTACCCCCATAATATGCTGAAATAAAAAAAAAATTTAAAAAAACATAAAAGATTAAAGGATAGAACATAAAAATAATTTGATTTGCAGCAGTAACAGAATTATGGGTGACTTTTCATTCTATTGTTATGTTATTCCTATTATAAAATCCTCATAATGTTGTATAATTATACTTTATTAAAATGATAAAACAAATGCCAATTTATTCTAGCTTCAGGGCCTTTGCTCACTATTCTCTCTCTTGGAATCCACATCCTTCAGATATCCACGTGCTTTTCTTGCTCATTTCTTTTCAGGTCTTTATACAAATGTCACCTTCTTAGTGAGACCTGCCCTGACCACCCAGTTTAAAATAGCAAATTCTTTTTTTTTTTTTGGAGACAGTTTTTCCCTCCTTAGAGTGCAGTGGCATCATCATAGCTCACTGCAACCTCAAACTCCTGGGCTCATGTAGCTGGGACTACAGGTGCAAGCCATCATTCTCAACTAATTTTTTGTAGAGATGGGGTCTCGCTCTTGCTCAGGCTGGTGTGGTACTCCTGGCCTCTAGCAATCCTCCTGCCACCCTACCTTGGCCTCCCAAAGTGCTAGGATTACAGGTGTGAGCTACACTGCCTGGCCAAAATTGCAAATCTTGTTATCTGCCAACCATTCTGGTTTCCAAATCCCTTTTTAACATTTCTCCTTAACTTGTCATTATGTAACATCTCATTATTTTTACTGGTTTATCTAGTTATTTTCTGTCTTCCACTAAAGAATATAAGGTAAAACCCATACTTCTCAAGCAAGAAAACCTGGCTCTTCATGATCTGACCTTAGTCAGTCCAGCTGTACCTAATACTCTTCTCCAGTCTCTATGCCAGGCACATAGTTTCGGAAAGCTTCAAAAATGAAGATGGATCAGTGATTGAATGGAGGAATAGATAGATCAACAGATACGTGATAGAACGATCATAATAATATGTGGTTTAACCTAGTTAGTAAACACATATTTACTGCAATATCTTCTTCATCCTTTTAAAAATTTTCATATAAAATACTAAGGAAAATCTTATCAAATAAATATCATACGATGAACTTATTTTGGCCTGACTTAAACTAACTATATATAATGCATTATTTTAGACAACCAGGGATATATGAACAGTGATGTAATATTAGCTGATATTAAGTAAATAATGCTATTAGATTTTTAAAGTGTGATAGTTTAATATGCACTGCGCTTTTTAAAAAGGGACCTCGTGTTTTGGACAAATATATTGACATTTTTAGTGGATGAAATGCTATTGTGTCTGGTATTTTCTTTAGGATAAGCCAGCAGGAGGCAAAGAGAGAATGCAGGTAAAAAAATAAAATGAGAATTTGCCCTTCATTGATAACTGTTGCAGCTGGATAATGGGTACCTAGGGTTTTATATCCTGTTCTTTCTATTTTTGAGTTCACTCAAAAATTTCCATGATAAAAATGTGAACAGCACTCTGCATTTCTCGCTCACTTATCAAACAATTTGGAATCACATTCAATTTTACCTTTTTAGTTGGGCCACAAGTTTGACAAATTGTTATGTGTCTTAGTATGTTTTGTGCTGCTGTAACAAAAAAAAATACTTACTTTATTACTTTATTTATTGCAGTTCTAGAGGCTGCAAAGTTCAATATCAAGGTACCAGCATCTGAGGAGGGCCTTCTTGCTGCATCATAACATGGTAGAAGGCCTCACATGACAAGAAAGAGAGCAAGAAGAAGCCAAACTAGTTTTTGTAACAAGCCCATTATCTTGATAACTAAGCCACTCTCACGGTGAGGACATTAATCCATTCATGACGGCAGAGCCCACACAACCTAATCCACCTCTTATTAGTTCCCTCCCCCCAATACCATTGCCTTGGAGATTAAGTTTCCAACACAAGAATCTGGAGGAACACATTCAAACCACAGCATTCTGCCCCTGGCCCCAAACCACATGTCCTTCTCACAGTGCAAAATACCATTATTCCATCCCAATAGTTCCAAAAATCTTAACTGTTTCCAGCTTCAATTCAAAAGATCACAGTTCAGAGTCTCATCTAAATCAGATAGGGGAGAGACTAAAGGTGTGATTCATCTTGAGACAAATTCTTCTCCAGCTGTGAGCCTGTGAAATTGACAAGTTTCCCCAAATACAATGGTGGGACAGGCATAGGATTGATAGTCTCATTCTAAGAGGGGGAAATTGTTAAGAAAAAAGGAGTAACAAGCCCCAAGTAAGTTCAAAACCTAACAGGAACAACAACATTGTCTTAAGCTGGAGAATGACCTTCTTCGACTCCGTGTCCCACATTGTGGGCACACTGGGGAGGTGGTTAGGCCTCCAAGGACTCAGGCAACTCCATCCCTGTGGATTTGCTGAGCTCATTGCATCCATCAACTCTCACAGGTTGGCATCTAGTGCCTGCAGCTTTCCTAGGCTGGAGTTGCACGATGGTTCCACTAGGCATTGTCTTAGTCGGGGTTCTCCGCAGTGGCTCCATCCCTGCATCGAGTTTCTTTCTGGGCGCCCAGGCTGTCCAGTGCTTGCTTACAATCTAGGTGGAGGCTGACATGGCCCTACAGCTTGAGCACTCTGTGCATCTACAGCATCAGGACCACAGGACCACCACCAAGGCTTTCCACTTGCATACTCAAGAGCTGTATCATGAGACACACCTGGGTGGAATGGAACCTTGGCTGGGGCAGATGAGGAATGCTGTACCGGAATTTGGGGAGCAAAGTCCTTAGGTGGCCCTGGACAGTGAATACTGAGGTTTTGTGGGTACCTCTCTGGAAACTTTGCCCTCAAGGTCCCACCTTGCCTTGAGGGTCTCTGAAATGTCTTTGGGGTCATATTCCAATTGTCTTGATGAATAGAACTTAGCTTCCTTCTAACTATATTAATCTCTTTAGCAAAGGGTCAAGTGGCCACACCTTTAGTATTTTCTCCCAAATATGGTTTTTTATTCTTTACATGGCCAGGCTGAAAGTTTTCCAAATCTACCCATCTACTTCTCTTTTAATTATAAACTTAATATTTAAATATTTTTTTCCCTCTTCTCTCATTTTACTGTAAGAGGCCAAGAGAAGCCATGAAGTACCTTGAATGCTTTGCTGATTAGATATTTCTTCTGCCAGATGTTATAGCAACAACCCCATTTCTCAGTACCAGTTTTCTATCTTAGTCTCTTTTATCCTACTATAATAGAGTACCTGAGACTAGGTAATTTATAAGGAAAAGAAATTTATTTCTCATAGCTCTGAAGTCTGGGAAGTCCACAATTAAGGTGCCAGCATTCAAGGGCAGAGTCCTCATGACCTTACCACGTCTTCTTAGGCCCCACCTCCCAACACTGTTGCAAAGAGGATTAAGTTTCCAACACGTGAACTTTGGTGGGCACATTCAAACCACAGCATTGTTTCTCCAGTTCTTAGTATAGTGCCTGAAACTGAGTTGGTGCTCAATGAATAATTTTCTAATTATTGAATTTAAATTATCAAGCATAATACTTCAATATAAATGTTATTTGAATTTCTAGTAAAGCTCTTTGCAAATTTTTCATTAATCTTTTGTTCAGTAACACAGATGGAAGTCAACTTTGCTAAGATCATCTATTTATAATTCTTAGAATTGTGAGTATAAATAATATGCTAACAACAATTACACAAGGTTCTTCACTTCCAGTCTACCATTTTTTCAAACAATTCTCAATTTCTATCACTTCATAAACATTGTGTTGGCTTTCACAATGTTTGCTTAGCAGAAATCAAGTAAGTGGAGCTTTATAACATGGCTCGATATAACTAATTTTTTTTTTCATTTTCCTTTTTATCCCTCGCCAACCTAAGTGGGTATGTATTGTTAAACTGCACCGAGAAATTTAAAGCTATGAGAACTGCAGGCTCCTTCTCTCAAAAGCTACAAAACAATAGCAATCTCTCTACTTTCTGGATCTAAAGCAGGTGCCAGAGTTCATAGGACAAAGAATTATACTGACTCTTGGAATACTGGCCTGATACAGAATTGCTGCTACACACATGTAAATGCTGTGTCTTTGTAAGGAATTTAATTCTTTACACTCCCTGAGGTTTGGTACACTTTCTTTTTATACATAATTGAAATATAGAAGGAAAGAAACCATGTCTGGGTAGCTCTAGGGAGGCAGACACAAAGCAAACTGTGCAACTGTATCATCTTTCATGCTATTGCATGAGCAAATTACACTATTGAGCCATAAGCTACCTGGTGTGTACAGTTGCTTGATAGGATATACTATTTTTTTTTTCCAGGACCAAGCAGAGTGCAAAAAACTTTCATTAGTCATGTGTGGTTAGAATGCAAAGTTCTAACATTAATGCTTACGGGGAAAAGGAAGTTGTTTAAATTCCTTGTGTACCAAACAAGTTTACAACATATAATATTTCCTGCAAAGTATGTTATTTCTCATTCAATTACACATTTCATCATTTGCCTCAGATCTGCAATTTTCTAACACATAACATTAGTCCCTCAAAGTAAATCAGGAATTAATGTCATAGTACTGCAAACTAGAAATTATAAAACCAGATGATTAATGAAAAACCAGAAGTGAGTCAACACGACACCGTTATGACCTTCTTTACATTCATAGGAATGATTCTGAAATGAGTTCTCCTCTGAAGCCCTTTATAATTCTCTCATGAACAAACAAATAAAATTTGAGGTTTTTATGTGATTGTTGGCACAATTTAGAGACTTACGGAATGAAATGCACTCTGTTTTCTCAACTGAGCTTTCACAAAAATGTTCTTCTTACCACCTCTTCCCACAAAAAAACAAACAAGACAACAAAGAGTTGAGCTATATATTTTAAATAAATTACTACTGGGGAAAAAAAATAACACTTTTATCTATACCTATAAATAGAAATATTTAATATCCAGAGAATATAAATTATTATATGCTCTTATATTTTGTTCATTCTACAAATAGCACTAGTCATGTATATATACCCACAGAAATTTAAAAATATATTCCATCCATCATCTGGATCTTGTCAAATGACCAGATGTTTCAGGTCAACCAGGAAAATATCAACATAATTGGTTACATTTTTTATTAGTAATCAATGTTTAATATTTTATAAATGTAACCATATGTGATCATACCCATGTTACATATACTATATATATAGATGTGAAAAAATATACATATTTGTATGTAGGTTAAATACTATTTGAGAAAAATCATTACTTCCTTCAGAAGCAGGCCATTCGTTTAATATTTACTGCTTTCAATATAACAACTGAGAACATAAAAACAATCTGAATAGAAGGAAGAAAATTTTATTATTAAATATATCTGAGAGAAGAAAAAATTTGTCATACATAGAACTTCACATATTCAACCACAAAGCAAGCTCTTAATGACTGGCTTAGGATGAAAACCATGTAATTTTGAAATTGCATATAGTTGATTTGGTGAAGAGGGTTGAGTGGGAGAGAACATTTGATTTTATATTCAAATATTCTCTGAATTATTTATTCCCAAATTTTCTAAGACTTTGAAACCATTGGTAGATGGACACTAATTTATTCTTCAGTTTATCAGCAAAGAAAGGGAATCATAAAAACAAGGCCGTAGATATCTCAGCCTTTATATTTATGACGAACGCATGTAGGGGATTATAATCACTAAATAGAATTCTCATCTGGAACTTTCTGTGACCCTGGGTTTAGCAAATTTCAACCTTATTTAAGGAGAGTGCACGGCTGAAAGTCCAGCTAGTCACTTTTCTGTCATAACTTCAAACTGAGTTAAGTATTCAATTTTCCTTTAAGGTTAGAGAAGGCAGAATGTATAGAGCATGTCTGTAGGGTAGCACAGTCAGAAAAGAAGGCAAAGCACATGGAATTACAGAACAAAAAAGATGGAGAGTATTACTTTCTACTATCTAAGTGGAATAAGAATTATTTTTTAAAACTTCCACTTTAACAGAGGTACATGTATACACATAAGCTATAATATAGATAACATGATTTTGCTATGAGCAATCTATAAGTAAAGATCTTTCTACACATGAAATTGTTTAATTTCTGTATTTAATTACATTGACAAAGTCATTATGAAAGTGTACTAAGCTAATTTTTTTTTAAAAAGCTAACAATTATAAAAAAGATAATATTTTTTACAATTTAAACTAGTAGTTATTTTGCTTTTAGTCTTACACAGACTTATTTTTATAAATGAAAAGGATATTAAATCCAATCATGTTGAGAGAGAGAGAGAGATAAGAGGAGAGAGAGTGAGTGTGTAGGCAAAAGAGAAGTACAGGATGTATGGAGGTAATGGTGTTTCATCACTTGTGATTTGATATCATACTTTACAATGTCTTGCTATCTCCAAGGGACCATGACTTTTGAATTCTTGATGGCACCATTAAACAGCTGTGCAGCGCTCATTCTGGAACAAAAACGCTCAAGCAGGAACACTGAAATTAACTGTGGAGAATACAAATTAGCTAACAGATTTATTCCTTACACTGACATAATAAACAAATATTGATGGCTTCCTGTGGTGTAATACATCCTTATTCATTGCTTCACAACTCACTCATAGCTTCTTCATTTTCTCTTCGATGCCTCTAAATGGGTGATTCATCCTATACTTCTCGAAATATTAGTCTGTTTACAGTCTTCAGATAGCTAACAGATTGTGTATCATTAAAGCAGCCCTACGATGGCTTCCACTGTAGATTGTTGTTCTCTTCCAATTTATATAAATTTTTTTTTTAACTTTTCAAGGTTTTTTAAAAAGAAGATGATGAATGGATCTTTTTATTTAGCACCGATGTTTTGATTATACATGATGACATTATCTTTTTACTGACATTTAGGTTTCCAAATACATCTCGCATGGCTAAAAATATGAACTGTCCAGAGTAAAAATCAATAAGTTAAATAAGAATCCTTTCCTCCCTTTTTTTGCATAATATCTGAATCCTTACCCAGTTGTACAGTTGGCTGGAATGAAAATCACCACAGAGCTCTGTCCATCTTTCTATTTAGGGCAACGTTGGAACTAAGAAAATGTCATTTCCCTTAGGAATTTTTTTTTTTAGTATGAAGCAAGTTGTCACATTACTACATTATAAAAGACTCAGCACTATAAATATTTATTATATTGGTTATCTTTGGCTATATTTATATTTCATTTAAGTCAGAACTGCTTTTTTGAAAATTGGTAGGCACATGATAAAGGGATAAAATAACACTCAAAAAGGATAAAGTGACATATTCCCAATCATAGAACCAGCCAGATTGGGCAATAACTCAGGATTTGGAGTATAGTCACATGCATTCTGATAGGCACATGCTATATGTATTTTAGAATGCTCAAGACAGGTATATTGGAATGGAAAACCCAACCCTCCTGCCTTTTTTTTTTTCAGTTGCTCATTAGTTGAACATGGTTCAATGCTATTGTTTATAATTAAATTTGTATTCTTTATGGATTCCACACTAGAATCATAAGAAAATATGTTCATTAATGATAATAGACATTGGACACAAATAGTTGCATTTATAATGGAATTCAAACCTATGTAGTATTTGCATTAATGTACAGTCCAAAAAATCTCATTCTACAATGTTGCTTGGCCCAAATTCTCATGAAATATGTTTTGTCTCAGAAAAGATAACTAAGCCTGGTACAGAAAAGGGTATGCCAGTCACAATTTGCTTAAATCTTATAGTTCCTAGAAATATAAAGGCAAGAACTTTACAAAGCATTGTTCTTGCTTATAACCTATTATGCATTCTTTTCATTCCAATACTCAGATTTCAAAATTTGATGATACAGGAACATCCCATTGCACTCAGTGAACTTAGACATTACACGGGAGTGACATATATTATTAACTGTCCATTGATAACAGGATGTAGGAAAGAATCAATTACAATATCTTCTGAAGGAAGTTATCGACATTCTGAATCCAAATGCCTATATATCTGATGTCACTTATGCCAAGAAATAACAATAAATAATAAGATAATTGATAAGATATTTACATTTACATAGGTAATGATTTTGAAACAAACTAAATACAGCATCTGAAGTGATTTGATACCATGTATCACAGGCCAACATTAGGGGACAGCTATACTCCATTATAGGAATAGTGTAATGGAAAGAACTAGATTTTGACTAAGAAAACCCAGGCTTGTGACCCATCTCTGCTACATACTACATTGTTTGACTTTAGGCAAGCCACATAACCTCTCTGAATTATGCAATTTGAACATGTGTGAAATGAAAAAGTAGCAATTCACAGGGTCATTGTGTAAGGAAATACATATATTTATATAACCCATTGCAAACTATAAAACATATGCATGTATAAGTCATTCACTTTTAAGATTAGACAAAATCTTAACATAGGTACACAGCCAATCATTGGTACTTTAGTCACATTTCCCATCAGCAAGCATTTCCTTCTTCCTATAAAATCTATCCCCCCTTCCCATGTCACTAGAAATCTAACATAGAGATGAGTCTGAGAATGGGAAACAAAAAAAGATGAAATTTTAGCATCACATAGAAGCACTGTGTAGCACTCATAGATACTGTTTATTAACAGCATCTTATTGGGGCTAATTATTTAACCTCTCTAGACCTCTAGACCTCAATTTCCTTACACATAAAATTAGGGGAAAAAATGAACCTTTATGGTCATTGAATAGACTAAAATAATATAGCATGATAATACAGTAGTTCCCTGATTAATTGGTGGCTATTGCTAAATAATTCATGCCCAATTATGGCTGATAACTAATCACTTCTAAAGTACATTAATGATCTAATGTTTGGTGTACCCCACATATTTGGGTCATGAACACATAACATAACAGCTTTTAAGATTACTTTAGTAATCTTAAACCTCATTCTTTTAAGAATAGTTCTGATTATAGCAACCAAAGTGTGGTCAGACGCAGGCTGTATCTATAATTATTCCAATTTCATCTCCTAAAGTCTAAATATCCTAATGGATTAGACTGTCTAATTGTTATATACCTAATGCTGATAGGTTCTGCGCATCTGCTAAACATTGGGGTGGTTTGGGTGCTATATTGCTTACTGTAATTATTACACTTCCTAAATACCCATATGTATCTCTCCACAGAGAGATCCACACTTTGCAAGACACCAATACAGATTACAGTACATTCCATCACATTCACATCAATAATCTGATTGTCCTTAAAACAACCCTAATACAATGCTGGAGGATACTAGCTAGCTGAGTAGAGTACAGTCTTAAATTTTGATCTGAGCCAAATTTCCAGCCACCATCATTTATCTAACCCATCCTCACTCTGGTTGCAATTTGGGGGCAAGCATTTCAATAGCCATCACGTGCAGACATTGACAGAACAGTTTCTACACTTCCGCAGTAGTTGGTGGGCAGCTCTATTGTTCCATTAGCTAGTTATGGTGATTGAGAACCTTGCTCCAGTAGTTATAAACCTGCTGAACTGAGCAGGCTTGTTGTCTTAGAGTTATGGTCATACTGCCACAACTTGACCTAAATAGGATCAGAATTTACCTAATCGAGATGGTTCATGATGAGCCTGCTCTGTCATTTCAATCTTCATGCTTATCTTTTGAGAAATCCACAGCACACACGCTCCAAGGCAATTTCTCTTACAGAGGAAACATCATTCCTTGTGAATCCCTTCAAAATCAAAGGTTGTCTTTAAAGTCAAATAAATTATAGATAAGGTAGTTCTTGTGCTGCCCTGAGAACTGGTTCAGTGATTGCCGGGGGTCTTTGAACTTCTAGGGGAGGTTCCAAATGCCAAGCCACAGAAAATATCCCTGCATCCATAGCATCTGACTCCCTGGCAACCATTTCTGACAATTGCCTTGGCAGGTTGCACACTCCCTCCAGGTCTCCCAGTAGCCTTGGTGTCTGCATAGGGCTGCTCTATTGGATACATTATTGTTTTACACCTTTATCAGCTCTCTAAAATGAGTACTGTCCTTTTTCTAGGCCGTGTATGAAAGAAGCCAGCCTGCCTGCTCTTGCACGCCACGCTGGAGGTTCCGTCCCAGATTGCCATTTCAACTCATCAGGTTCTGTCCAAAAATCTGCTCCGTGGACCGAGAGGCACACTTCACATTCTGTGCATGTCACATAAATCTGTCTCCTGGCTTTTGGGTCACTTTCCAGTTTTAGACCAGGCACGGGGCAGCTTGCTTCTCTATTAAATTTAAGTGGTCATCATCAAAGTGCAGAACCTCTGCTGTGAGTGAAATTAACAGCACATTTGATACGTTGCTGGCACTCTGCTAATATGGATTTTTGACCACACAGCAGAGCGAGTATGACTGAAGTGTACATAAAGTAAACCCTTTATGCAAGTTCTGTTCTTGTCGCTGGACAAGATCAATATCTGTCCTATAGATTAAGCAAAACCAGTGAGGTTGTGATTGCCAGACTGTCATTGTTTTGATTTGGGAACATGGTTTTTTTTCTTTCACAATATAATAATCAGTAACATGTTTATTAAATGCTAACTTAGTACCTAAACCTTTGCCAAGCTCTGTTTTTTAATATATTAGTCATCAAAGACTTCTGAGTTTCTTGTGAGACGTATGATGAATACAAACAAAGTAGGTAGAAATTGAGACAAAATGGATTGTAATTAAGGGAAAACTCTATAGTAGATATGTGAAAATAAATAAAATTTAAAAGCTGTTGGAACCTCAAAAATACTTTAAGCCTTAAGAGAGATATAATTGTGATCTGAGTCATGTAGCACGTAGTTGTAACTTTTGCTTCTTAGATTATGGATTAACTCTCTTCTTCATCGTTATTGTTCCATAAATGACTAGGAGAGACCAGAGACCAGATGTCCTCCCCTTCCAATTACTGATTCTTGTTATAGATTAACTGCCTCCTTTATTGTCCTGTACCTAATTCAGACCAAATGGTGCAAAAGACCCCATGACTGTGACACCTTCAGTGTAGAATGTTAAACATACCTTACTTGAAATAAAAAAAAACATCTGAATTAATCAGATCATCATAACTATGTACTAAGTCTTATATAGAAAGATGTTGAAATTCTGTTAAGCTTCTCTAAACTTTCTCTATATAGAGGATCCCAAACTTCTATACTTTGCAACACTGACTTCCTTTCTTTGGAATCCGTGTTTCCAGAGCAAACATCCTCAAAATTTGCACTTGAATAAACTCCCTTTAAACTAGATTCTGACCCTTTTGATTATTTTAGGTTTACAGATAATAAAAGTTGTCACAGTAAAGAGAGATCATTGTGAGCTACAATAATTGGCAGGGCTTTATTAAAAGTACAGGATTTGAACTGGTCCTTGAGTTGGTGAAGTACTGAATCCTGCTACAAAGGATTTATATTCTTTTGAAGTCAAATTCATAACCTCAAGTCTATATATTTTACATATTTGCAACCTATTATATTCTCAAATTTAAAGACATTTTCACTTCCACATAGCTCCAGCGCATGAGACTGCTTGCTTTTTTATGAATAGTACCTGCTGTTTCTGACCTTTTGCATCTGCTCCCAACCCAATGTCCACTCATTAAAGGTCCCTGCTCAAATTCAAATTTTTCATAAAGTCTTTCTGGATCATCTGACTCAGATTGAATTTTTTCTCTTTTTATGCTCACAACATTCAATAACAATCCTTTAACCCTCCTTGCATTCCCCTCACCAGGATGTACCTTTTGGTACTACTTTTCTCTGATCAGATATTATGTGCGTGTGTGTGTGTTTCTATTTGTTGTTTTCATGTGTAGGGAAGTTCAAACTTTCCCTCTGAAGGTTTTGAGTCTAAGTCTGTTGAAATGAATTGGCAATAGACAGATTATACCAGGAAGAGAAGCATATGGATATTATTATGCACATAAGCACAGGAGCCACATGCAAAGTATGAGACTCAGAGGAGGGGCAAGATGGTTGAAGTTTTTGATACTATCTGAGATTACAGAAAGCAAAGGGGATATTGGGGTTGCTTGGTTGCGGGTAGGGTTAGGAAGGTGACATCACAGTTTTTGGGGAATAAGGAGAGGAAAGCATGACAAGCAAAAACTATCTTGTTACGCAGATGAACATCTCTCAGGGAATCTCAGAGTGCCCTCAGGAAGAACAGATGTGAACCCCTAGTGAAAGTTTCTCTGCCACACCCTTAAGAAAGATCAAACTTTCAGTCTTCTTTTCCTGTGAGTTAATCTTTCCTAGATCTGGATAAGGCAGGTAAGGGGGCCACAGAGAAAGCCTACTGTTTACTTCACCAATGTAGATTTCTTCTACAGATTCCAATCTCCCCCACGAAAAACAGCTCTTCATGGCTATTCCTGTATTCCCTTTGAATATCCATCTTCAATTATGCCAAAGAAGTATATTTTGGGGCAAAATATTCCAGTTATCTTTATTTGTGTGAACTAAAATAAAGTCTTAAGCTCTCCCCCGCCTCCCCCGGCTGACTTAATGGACCCCGTCTTGGCCAAGGGGACCCTAGAAAAGTCTCAAAGTAAGTTGCTGGCCACAGAGAGAACAGGGGTCAGAGCTCCTCTCTTTTGGAGTTAGTCTTTGTAACAATAGGACATTAAATCATTAACAGGCCTAAGGTCATGCAAGACAAAGCTTAATCCACACCTGCAGACTATCAATTTATTTAATAATAAATAAATGTCAGATGGCTTATCTCTGATTAACAGACTTCTTTATCTTAAGTTAAAACACTCTGGTCCTTTAGACAAAGCTTCATTTCTTTAACCAATTACAAATCAAATAATCTTTAAACCTACCTATAACCTGTAAGCTCCCTCCACCCCCAGCTTCAAGATGTTTCACCTTTTTGGGCCAAACCAGTCTATTTCTATCACATATTGACTTATGATCTGCCATGTAAGTCCTGCCTCCGTGAATGTATAAAACCAAACTGTAACCTGGCTACCATGGGCACATTTTCTCTGCACCTCTTGAAGCCATGTGCTTCAGGTTGGACAAACATTCAGCTCAGCATCAATCTCTTTAAACTATTTTACAGAGTTTGGGTTTTTCTGTTGACACATGGAAGACTGAACATTTCATATACGACTGTGAAAAATATAGTCGAAATGCAAAATATAATAATAATAATAATAATAGGGATCTGTTTAAATAATTAACAGCAAATATTGCTTTGTTTTGTTTTGTTTTTCCATTTTCCAAGCTTTTGCACAGAGAAGCAAGCTTACTGCTAATCTCATACCTATTTCCTAGAACGTGTTTTGGGAAATGGCTAAAAGGTGTGTAAGGCATAGTGAGGTTTGGAAATTGTATTAGGATAAGACCAATACCCCAGACTTTTCCTAGTTCAGTTCCATCCTGCAGAGAGAAAGAAAGAAACATATTTGATAAAGAGGGAATTTTTCAGTGTCCATTTCTAAAATCATCAAAACATTTGTGGTCAGTTGTCTTCATGAGAACCTGTTTCCAACAGCAAGCTTCATTCCGTCCTATACCAGATGCCTCCCCTTTGTGGAATTCTCCTTCAAAGAGGCAATCACTCATTTTGCTTGTCAGAGTCAGTCATCGCCTATTGGAAACTAACCTAAAATCTCTGATGGATAGATCCTGTCCTCCAAAATGCTGGGGCATATCATAGTTAGCTCTGGAAAATTAGTCACTGCTTTGGCGCATTCGAAGTATATCAGAAAAAAGAAATAAGCATGTAATCTCTTCCACTAGCTTTCTAGTCCTTTCTAGGTCTGAGCTAGAATCTGTGACCGCATTAAGATAGTATTACCTGCAGCAAACAAGACAAAGATTTTGCAGCTTCAGTCCTAATTGAGATTCTTAGGAGCTATGACAGAGATAGTTATCAATATATTTTTTTAAAAAGCCTTAAAATGTTCATTTTCAAAGAAGAGCAAACCAATACAATAAAAGATAAAAACTATGCAAGCCCATTCCCCCCGCCCCCATCTTAACATTCCTCATTTGTCCCCTACTGAGCTGACAAAATAAATAGGACAGTCCCACAGTGGTTACTGCCACATCCATCCTAGTTTGTACCTTGGAGAGGCTGCCTGGTAATTCATACACTTTTTCTTGGTGTTCTCTCCCTACAGACTTTAAGGCAGGCTCTCAAGGCTCTGTAAACCTTTCATGTACATTTGAAGAATGCTTATGTGAGGAAGTCTGTAGGCTCACATAATGTCAGACTAGGAAAAGCCCTGCATGTCATTAAGCCAGCCCTCATTTTACAGAGATGAAAACCGGAGTCACCCAGCAAGTTCGTAACTACCTCTTTCTGGTCTTCCAACTTAAGCCATAGCATTATTCTCTTAGTCCTATGGACACATTTCTTGAAAATTAAGGAACCAAGGTTGCCTTAAATATTAGTCCCCTAATCTTTCTCAGGAGCCTAGTGGTCTTTTACTTTATTTATGCTGTTTCCTTGTTGTTCAAATCCCCAGAGAAGAAGTACAGACAAGTTCCTATATCTGTCTGACATTTACTTCTCTGGTCCTCTTCAAAAATATTTAATTTGGGTTCCATTCCTTCAGAACGTTATTAGGTGACCACTTACTTATCTGGTCTGCAGTATCACTAATATTTCGACAACATTGTGTCACATCACCTCTAGGTAAGCATCCAGCTTTTTAACAAAACCCTGCAGAGACTATGCCTTTTTTTATTTCATCAAATATTGTTAGGGTTACATACATTGCCCCTACCATCCCTCCCCCCCGCAACATGCCAGAGCTTCAAGCGAGTCCAATCCCCAGGTGGCGCGCACGGCACACATTATGCAACTCTACACTTCCTCCTGCCTCCCGCCTGCCCTCCATCCGACAAAAGATTTTTTTTTTTTTTTTTTTTACATTTTGGACACATTGTATAACTTTGCCTCTCCCTAAGAAGGGTTAGAGGTATGCCCCTCCCTCCCTCAATACTCTCCACATCCCTATGATGTGGGTCTTGCCCCCCCTCCCAAAACCCTGGTGAACACTACCACCATTTGAGCACCATAGTTTTGAACAGTCAGTACCAATTTGATGGCGAGTGAGACCATGCCTTAATTCCAGCTTTAAACATCTATTAATGTGGGAGTTTGGGGCTGTTAATTCTCCTGTTTTCTATTTTAATCACACTTGGTCTATTGCCAGCATTAAGTAATTATTAAGTTCCTCCTGTATGTGAAGCCCTGGGGATACAGTAGTGGACAAGACAGTTATAACTCTTGCCTGTTGGGAGTTTACATTCTAATTGAAGGAAATGGGTGATGGGGCTAGAGGGTTGCTGCATTAGTCAAGGATATTAGGCTCCTGGTTATGGTGATGCATTTTATCAGCAGAGAAGGCAGCCTTGCAAAGGTCTGGAAGAAAAATATTCAGGAGAAAAAAAAGTGTCAACATCAGGACTGGGAGAGTGTCTGGTTCCTAAAAGACAGAAGGGGGGCCAGCAATGCAGGGACACAGAGCAGTAAGGGATGAGGGCCCAGTGGGAGGCAGGGGCCAGAAGCTGTAGGGATTTTTAAGCACAGTTAGACGTTTAGACTAAATTCTTATTCTTATTGCAATGAGAAGACAGTCATTTTAAACAGAAGAGTGATTCAGTAGATTCACTCTTTTAAAAGATCACTTTGGTTACTGTGGTGAAATAAGCCACTCAGAGGACAAAAGTGACAGCAGAAAATTTATTTAGAAGACAGTTTCATTCTACCAAAGGGATATCTGCACTCGAATATTTATTGCAGCATAATTCAAAACGGCAAAGATGTGGAATCAACCCACGTGTCCATCAATTCATAAGTGGATTAACATGTGTATCATGGATTCTTTCTCCTTTTGGGAGCTCTTCCCCTGACAATGCGCAAAGCATGAAGAAGCGAAGCTGACATCTAGAAAAATGCTGAAATTAGGGACCCAGAGTAATGGTCCTGCTGGAATTGAGTTCAGAAATATTTGAAGACTCAGGAAGTTCCCCAGATCCTAGAGTTCTTTCTTTGATCTAGGAGCTTCCCCAACTCCAGCCCCCTTGACCCGAAGCCACCACTGCTCCATCTGTACTTTTTTTGCTTAAGATGATTCAAATTGTATTTCTACCCCAACCAAAAGAGGTGGGACAATATTAATACATTTCAATTCACCCTACAGCAACTGGTTCAATAGGAGTCATCCTGTTTCACAGAACAAGAAACAGAATTTAAAAGCCTAAGTTAGTTGCTTAAGAATCACATAGTGAATCTAACCTGACATTCACATCATGAGCCAAGGTCAGAATTGTGTGTCGCTCTGTGTGTAAAGTCCATGCTACTAACACCTGCACGGTATTATGTCCCACACAAATGGTAAAAGATGGATGTGTGTGTATGTGTGTATTTGTATGTGCAGTGGTTAGGGGAGGGAAGAAATAAAACTCAGGCAGACATAGTTCTTATCCCAAGGATATTAAAATGTCATAAACATAGCATGTAAATAATAGTAAAAGGAACATGAAATAATTGTTATAATAGAGGGACGATGAGAACAAAGGGGAAAGATGATTAATTTTGATCAGGAGATCAGGGGAAGGTCTTTGAATTAGATCTTGAAAGATAAATAGGCCATTTATTATGACTTCCTGTCTATGCAAATCATCTACTCTGTAGCTGATTTGATTTATCTCATAAACTTATCCATCCTTTATGGTTCAAATAAAGGTATTTCTACCAAATATATTTTTTTTTCCTAATATAGCCCGCACACTTGAATCTAAATGTTGTGTCCGTATACCCCATATTGAAATTCTAGAAATTATCCAGTTCATTTGATCCATGGAAACAAGTGAAAGAGAAACATACTTTGGTTCATGAACAAATGAAACTGATAATTGTCAAAACTGTGCTTTACGCCGAGGAAGTTGAAATCTCAATTCCCTATAGGCCTTCACAGATATTTTCCCACAGCCAATTCCTTGTTTCAGTTTCCACTACTAATTTTTTCTTTGCTTTATTTCTGATGCTCATTCTCTATCTCATCCCTTTCCCAGCTCATGCTAGTAGTCTTGACTCATTTGAAAATTGCTTCAGGTAGATAGCACCACTTATGTTCCTGTATACTATTATTTTCTGCTAGAGAGGGAGTGAAGAGCTCATGAATGAGACGTATTTGGAACTATTTTTTTTTTTTGTCATTCCACATTTAACACTTTACATTTTTTCAGACATTCCCCTTATACTGATTTTTTTTGTTTTTGAATTTCTTAGTGATTGATAACAAATCCTCCTTGAACATCTTCCACATTTCACATTGCCTGTGGTTTCATGGGTGACACTGTTTTTATACACAAGTTTGAGATTCTCCTGATGGGAAGTAAAGCAGATCAGGGTATGAATAGCTTCTGGAACTTTCTGAAAGATCACAACTTGGAGAAAAATAGTACCAACATTCCATATTCTGGTTGATTTTTTTTTCTCTACATTCCATGTGATTTTTTTACTACCCTTCTTTTTCTCAACCAATCCTAAGCCTTGGATTTCCACCATCCTTTTATTCTTATTTCATGTAATATCAGTTATCCTCTTCTTGGCATTAAGCACAACAGAAAGACACTTGGAAGACAAGCTCCTAATAAAGGTACAGAATAAGAAAAGGGCATTGAATGGCACCCAGTATTTCCCCCCAAAACCTTGCCTATGTATGACACTTTCATTTTGCTATCAATTTCATATAAAACACATGCACAACTAGACTGCCTGAAACTTCACTAATAATATTTGGTGGTTCTCAGGTAGCCTGAAAAAGTTAATATGCCTTCCAGAGTTTCTCACCTTTCAACTTTAAAAAAGTAATATTCTCCTCTTTTTTGCTGATTGCACAAAAAATCCAGTCATTTTTATAGCTCTATATCATTGCAATGAAACAGAAGAGTGGAAATTGGGTTACTCTGGATTCGTTTTAATACAAAGTTACAACTTATCCTTTCTAGTAACTATTTACAAATCCTTCAGAAATGATTCTGAATCTTATTATCAAATTATTCACAGATCATACTGCAACTGGCCAATCGTCATGAATTTAGCCCTCATATGCCATGATGGGCTTGAATGAATGCCACTCACTTCTTTGTGGGTAGAAAACAAATATTCTCTAAGAAAATTCACTTATAAATCCCATCTAAAAGATTTATTTGGTCATCAAACCCAGAGAGAATGTAAAGGAAGAGAATTGTGTATCAGCATCAGCTTGGAATGCCTCTTCCGTCCTGGCTCCCTTCTACCTACTGTTTAACGTTGCTTTCCATTAATAGTATCCCTCCAAGAAGCACTTCCTGACCACGCCACCTAACTAGGTTAAATTTCTTTCTTTGAAGTATCTGCTGGACCCTGTGACTGTCTCAAAAATAGCGCCTATCAGGATGACATTCTCTGTTTAAATACCTCTCATTCTCAAAGAGAATATAAGTAGTAGAGGTAAGGAGTTGGGTTTTATTTATTCACTTTGAGGTAAGTTGCTGACTTGAACTTGCTCATTCATTTCTCACATTTCTCACTAGTGTTATTAATCCTAGTTTAAAATGAAGGAAATTAAACCTAAAGACTCATTTCAGTCAGGGTCTACACTGCTGGTAACAGCAGGGATAAAATATGGACCCAAGGCTACCTGAGTCCAAAGTCCATACTTCATCTACTACATGACATTACAACTTTTGGGCTGCCTCTGACCTGAAACAATGAGTTGTTAAAAATAAAGCTAGATATCTGATAAAATATTCATATTAAATATCTAGAATTTACGGAACCCTAACAATTCTATAACTAAAAACAAGTGCAAAAAATTCAAGAAAATAGGCAAAGGTTTTGAATAGACATTTTACCAAAAACAACATACGAATGGCTAATAAACATACGAAACATCATTTGTTGCTAGCATGAAAATGTAAATTAAAACAATGAGATACCATTTCTATCTACTAGAATTGGTAAAAATTAGAAAGACAGAAAATAACAAGCGTTGGTGGGTTTGCAGAAAAATTGGAATCATCAAACTTCACTTGTGGGAATGAAACATGATACAACCACTTTGGAAAACAGTTTGGCAATTTCTTAAAAATGTATGCATAAATTCACCAGATCATACGCTCCTAGGAATCTACACAAGATGAATTAAAATGTATATTTTTCACATAAAGACTTTTTGTAAATGTCCACAGCAGTGGAAACAATCCAAATGTCCATGACTGATGAATAGCTAAACCGTGGTTTATGCATATGACAAAATACTACTAATATTTAGAAATCCAAAGAAACAAAACACTGATCATGCTTCAAAACGTGAATGGACCTTAAAAACAATATGGCAAATGAAAGAAGCCAGTTGTAAAAGTTGATATACTGTATAATTCCTCTTATATGAAATGTTTATAAAAGCCAAATTTATAGAAAAAGAAACAAGTTGAGTGGTTACTTAAGGAGGGGATAGGAGAAGGAGTTGACTAAAAATAGGTACAAGGGAATTTTTCAAGGTAATAAAAATGCTCTAAAACTGAGTTGTGCAATATAATACTAAATCATATGCTTATAATGATAAATTTTTGGTATATAAATTATAATTCAATAAAGCTTTAATAAAAATAAGTGTAGACTTTTGGATAATCTACTTTTTATGGACCTTTTTCAACATAACTCTGCCCTTTTATAGCATTAAATCTGCAAAGATCCTTCTCAGCAAAACCATAGAATTCACTTATCATGCAAACCTGTATCTAACTACTGCTATGACGAGGGTTAGGCAAACTCTGTAAAGGAACAGGTAATGAATATTTAGGCTTTGTGGGCCAGAATGTCTGTTGAAACTATTTGACTTTGTTATAGTTGAGCAAAAGCAGCCATACACAATACAGAAATGGGTGCTGCTGTGCACCAATAAAACTTTATCTGCAAGAACAAGCAGTAAGCAGGATTTGGTCTATGAGCCATATCCTGTTAATACTTGCTATAGACTAGTAACTTTTGACCTTCTAGTAAGAATGGAAGTTGCAGTTCCTGGAATTTGGAACTTTAGGAAACAAGGTCCTCAAAGATGTATAATTATACTTTTTCTACTACTTCTGACCTATATTTTGTTTAAAAATTATAGGATTTCAAGCCTAGAATAACAATAGGTAATACTCACTGAGTACTTTCCAGTGGCCTGTCACTCTTTTAAGAAATTTACATTCATTGTCTCCTTTAATCCCATCAACAACCTTATATAGAGCAAAATGAGAGAAGTTGGGCTACTTTGCCTAAGACATAGCTAGAATGTGGCAGACTCTGCAGACATACCTAGGTGGTCTAAGTCCAGAGGACACAGTTTTTCTCAACCTCTATTCTCTACTGCTCCCAATAATAAATTGGTACCTAACTATATTTGAAGAACAAATTGGTTTCTGGTTCCTTCCCCTTTGGGTTGAGATGAGTTCCTCTAATTAAGAAGCTGGAAAGACATAGGCAGCATACTGTGATATCTGGAAATTCAAATTATGTGCTATTTTCACTTGGAACTGTTAGCACTTAACACAAGATTTCAGTGAGGTAGGCTTTGTTCCTAATTAAAGCACTTTTTATTACTCTGATAAAAGGGACATTAAGTTGGATTTTTGGTACAAGAATGAATTATGATCTCAATCATTAGTTAGAATGGAATTCTCCCTTCAACAAGTCTTCTTTAGATCAATCTT
Organism: Cheirogaleus medius; assembly: GCA_008086735.1. Classification (NCBI taxonomy): domain Eukaryota; kingdom Metazoa; phylum Chordata; class Mammalia; order Primates; family Cheirogaleidae; genus Cheirogaleus; species Cheirogaleus medius. The sequence goes on from VBSM01000316.1 coordinate 5,916,698, forward strand.
ACCAGTGACTGTTTCAGTCATATCTTACCTTAATGCAAACACCCTTCATCTGCAGATATATGTTATATACAACACATTCCAAAAACAGTGATTTATTTTGTTAGTTCCAGAATGAATTAAATTCAAGAACACCACTGAAATGCCGATTTACTCATTTTGTTTACCAAACGTAATCAGGGCAGATACTTTGCAAGTCACAGAGGAAGTGAAGCATTTCCAATTCTACAAGTTAATCCTGTGATTTGAGGGATTTGAGGAGAAAGGAAGGGACTGTCTGATGCACTGCATTAGTAAGACAAGCATCCATGAAAATAAAAGGCTTTTAAATAGCTCAAACACAATATTAAAATAAAAAGCACTGAGTGATCTCAGAGAGTGCTAAACAGAGAACTAATGTAGAAGCTCATAGGATATATAATAGTGCAAATCCATACTTTTTGGTGGTGTTGAAGCCTCCTGCCCCATTATGATTAGAGACTGGAGTAACCCTATGCTTACACTGGCAGCTCATTGATGAATAATAAATTATGCTAATGATGCAATCATGGAAATTTATTGAGTACCCACTATGTGCCAGCTGGATTGCAGCTTGAGAAGGCAAAGGGAAGGTGATAAGGCAGGGACTAATATCTTCAGTCTTGTCTACACTTCCATAATTTGCTTCAAATGCTTGCTTTGAATCTAAATCAAAACAGGCAGTATGTTACAATAGAAAGTGGATTGCAATTAGAGCCAAGAGATTTGCATTCTAATCTTCTGATCTTAAATACACCAATTATCATCCCGAGTCATCATTAATGATAATTTTTTTTTAAATGTAAGACTTAGACTGAGTGGTATCTAAGATTCCTCACAGATTTGTCAACCCAGGATTTGACTGTACAAGACCATTTTTAACCAAACATGTGCTTTGACAGACTGTGTTGATTTACTCAGAAACTCTTGGGATACTCTATATAAGAAGTTTCCTCAACTTTTCCTTATCATATTGTTTCTCTGTGTGCTCCTAAGAACATCCAACTCTTTATTGGCCATATTTAGATTATCTTTTAAAATGTTTAATGCCAACCTTGCCTTTCCCCCATGGTCACTAGGTTGATAAATACTGGGGAATAAATTTTTATATTTAAATATTAACCTGGGGAAAACAATTCTTCTTGCCGAATGTATATCACAATGACTTTAGAAAAGAGATTTTGAAAGATCTGTGGAATAACTTATGAGCGTTTATAACCATAGGTTGATTTTACGTAGAGAAATTATCATGCTTAGGAAAAGTATAGTTTTAAAATAGATCCATACAGAACAGAAAGACCCTTAATGTATTATCTTAATGCATCCCACAACAAAAACTTTCTCTTATGCATATAGAATTATAATTATCATAAACAGTACAACAATATAACATTTCTCATTTAGCTCCACCTTGAATTATGAATGAAGACCTTGCCTGTATCTCAAGTGACCCAACGCTAACCACACTGGGCAATTAATTTCATGAAAGTTCAACTACCACAAAATGCTCTGCTGGCTTAGGGACTGTCAAAGCCAACATGACAAGACTCCTCTCAACCACCCTGTGTAATACTATTATAATTAAACATCGGCAAAAAGAAAACATGTAAACTAAAGAGCATGCGGGGTGATCTAGGGATGTGACATTTACCACAGCTTTTCCTATAAATTCTCAAATCCCAATTTACTGTTGTTCACTTCAGTCAAAAATGGACCACACTGACATTCCACTTATACATTTTCACCAAGAAAATTGTTGCACTTAATTAGTGAAATGTCAACTGCATCCATACCAGCGTACAGGGAAAAAAACGTCAGGTTCAATGGCATAAGAGTCTTATTATCGGCATGAGTTTCTTTGGAATCTATGTATATTTTCCTTTCCCTTTTAGAGGACTGGGCTCAGGATATAGAAATGTCTGGGACAAAGGTGTGGAGGGTATACAAGAAATAGAAACAAATATGACAGACTTCATGAGTGGCTCCCAAGTTGCTTCCTTCTCGTGTTTTTCTCTTTCTGTTAACCTTTTACTTGACAGCATCAAATAAAAGGTTTTGCAAATATCATTTCCCTGAACACTTTTTAAAAATCTATTTCTGTTATAGCCCCTTCAATGGAGTATAGTTTGTTTCTTTTTTTTTTCTTATTGTCTGCTATCACAAGTCAAGATGTTTTTAGAATCTTGTCACATAATTGAATCTCAGTATCTAAAGCCTCAAGATACACAGTCTTATAGTTGTCTTCTGCTCAAGGGATACTTTGAGAAACCCATCAGCACGATGGTATTTATTTCATTTTTTCCCCACTCCTGTTCACTGTTAGTAAAGTTACTATCTTTGGAGTCAAAATGTTTTACTATCCGAACAAATATTTTACTTCTACTCTTTTGTAAGGAGACAAGCTAGAGAAGTCCATGTGGGAACAGACTGATTAAAGAATTCTTAGTTAGAAAAGAAAAGAATAATTTTGATTTCCAAGCAGATTTTAAGCTGAGGCCATTGAACAAACTTAAATCTGAAGTTCTCAATATACTCAGAATTATATATTCAGAATTAAGAACCTGAGAAAATTACAGATCTTTATGAGTCTCAGTCAAGGGGTGCCTAATTTGAAAGAGCCTTCTGGAAATAAATGAATGAATCAATAAATAAAAACTAAAATTCAGACAGGCAAATATCCCCGGAAACTCTAGTTCTGTGAAAAGTAATCCAGCAGCACTTGGTGAATAGGTCACGGGAACTATATGAGATGGTTTTGATCAAAAGGCCTTACTGTTCCTCCTTAGCTTCATTACATTTTAGATAATCTTCCTCCTGAAGATAGGTCCCTGACCTCCCTTTTCTTAGACTCACAGGCGTCCTCAAACTACGGCCTGCTGGCCACATGTGGCCCACCGGGTGTTTTTTGCCACGGCTGCCTGTCCTGCTTAGCAGCCCACTCGTCCTGGGCCCACAGTGCACACTCTCCAACGGTCTGAGGGACAGTGAACTGGCCCCCTGTTTAAAAAGTTTGAGGACCCCTGCCTTAGGTTTACTTTAGAAAACTGCCAATTGTAAATTCTTTCCCTGGTCCTTTGAAAAGCAAATCTCCTAGCCTCTTGCCAGTTTTACAACCCAAGAATGCTCTCCTCAAGGACTTGGGGCCATATCTTTAAAATGTCGTCATCAAGAAAGATAATGTCTCCTTCTCCCAGTATATGGGAGGTTAGGAGCCTAACTTTGATAAGCACTAGTGAGCAAACACGGATGGCCTAATCCCATTGATCAACGCGCCCCACACCCTCCATCAGGGCTTAAAAACTTTCCCACTTTTGTTTCAGCTAAGTTGCATTCAATCTCTCTGCTATTGAAATAGTCCTGAATAAAGTATTCTTTGTCTTTTATAACTTGTCCAGCGCAATTTTTCTTTGACAGTTCCTGTGGCTTTGTTGCATTTTATTCTGTATTGGTTTCCATTCCCTCCCCCACATTCATTCCATTTTTCACCTAACAGAAGAGAAAATGAAGAAAGAGTCCACAATTACCTAACTGAACAAAGTGGAAAATATTGCTGGTATGTTTTAAAGATTAAATCAAGAACTCTTCAATAATCCCGTTTCTGAAATATTCTTTAAATATTAGAAATCCGGCTGCCTTTCCCTCCACCTATATCTGATTAGCCATCTCCTGACCAAATACTCTGTTTCTGCCTTTACATTTCACCTGAAACTTGTCAAGAATTCTCAAATATCACTTTTCACAGTTATTTATGAAATATTTCTTCAGGTGAGGGCACTGAAGTCTTGTTAAAAATGTAAATGTTACTTTGCTGTGATAACCAGTCACCCCACTTACCAGTCATCAATGTGTACATTTAAATTAGTTGTTGATACTATCAGTTCTCAGAGAATGATTTATGAGACAAAAAGATTTGATCATTCTAGTTTTCCAACTTTGTTGAGTAATGGATATTAAGACAGTGGTTAGAATGTATGAAAAGTGAGCAGGATATTAATTCCCACAGAATATTCTGGAAGAGATTGTCAAAGGATGGTTGGCAAGCACATGAAAACACCTTCCTCTCCCACAAGGAGTGGAGCATTATTGTCACCGAATGGCTTGACAGGCAAGATATATCAAGTTTCTGAGGAATGGGTTATTCTCGGGTTATTTAAGTTGGTAAATAGCATAGAAAAGACAGTAAGCTCTTCTATTCACCTAATAAAATTAGCATAGATACACCCCAAATTTGACAAGGTAGTAGGAAAAAAAAGTCACATGACTACCTCACTTATCAGAGATGCAAAAAAACATGAACAAAATAAAAATAGGTAGCATGTTCTTAATAATATACAATGCCTTAATTTGTTCAAGAAATGTAAAGATGATTGAACTTTAGCAAAATTATATTAATCCAATTTGTTGTGCTCATAGATTAAAAGAAAAAAACCCCAAAAGATCTCGACTTATATTGAAAAAAAACCATTTGATTAAATTCAATATAAATGCTATGGTTTGAATGTGTCCATCAAAGTTCATGTGTTGGAAACTTAATCCCCAGTGCAGTATGTGGGGAGAAGAGGCCTAGTAAGAGGTTATTAGGCCAGGAGGACCCTGCCCTCATGAATGGATCATTGTCCTTATCCCTGAAGCTGGTTATTCATCTCTCAAGTGGGCTTGTTATAAAATCAAGTATGGTCCCTCTTGCTCTCTGATGCTCACATGCCCTTCTGCCTGTCTCATTCAGTTGATTAAGCAAGAAGGCCCTTGCCAGTTGCTGCTACCTTGATACTGGATTTCCCAGCCTCCAGAACTGTGAGAAGTAAATCTCTTCTTAAAATAAATTATCCAGTCTTTAGTATTCTGTTGTGGAAATACAAAATGGACTAAGACAAAATATTTCTATTTTAAAACATCTTTTACCCAATTAGGAAAAGAAGGATGCTTCCTGAACATAATAATGTGAACAAACAGACAACCAACAGTGGACACTCTTAAAAGCTCCTTACTAGAGGTATTCTCTTTATTTTTGACCCATTTCTCCCTGGAATGGGATCTGGAATCACTCTACCTTAGAAGGCAGCCATTTAAAGTTTTGTTTTGTTTCTTCTGAAAAACATTCTGTGTTTTTTTTCCCCCCCACATAAACCTGATCCCTTTGTAAACTCATCTGCAGACCTTGCCAAAATGTTGAACTTGATGTCAGATTTTGCTTTTTCTCCCCTTTTCAATATTTGTTCAGATAATATTTAATTATTTTTCCTGGCCCAGAAAGGGTTTAATAGTGTTAAGAATTTTTTTCCTACTTGTGGACTTTCAAATCCAACCCTTGGTCTTAACAGTCAATTGTTTTTCCTTTCTTGCACTCAACTCTAAGTTATTTAATGCATATCACTTAAGAAAAAAGTCACTATGAAACCTATGATAATATTTTCTAACAAATCAATCCTCTCAGTCCACAATTGCTCATTTTCTTCTATAAAAATGATTTAACATCTGCATGAAAATATACTTTATGTTTTAATGTCTCATGTGTACATTAACTTTTATATTTCTGATTTGTACTATTCTCCTTACTCCCAGGTTTTGATATATTACACATCTAATATTTAAGAATATTAATATAGATTGCTGTAATGCTCATGCTAACCCTAAAGCTCAACTCTCAATCCCAAAATATCCCCCATCCTCATGTTCCTAAAATGCCATTGGACAAAGAAAATTACTTCTGTCACTTCCATTTCAACATCATTCTAGAAGAACGAGACAAAATGTTGAAGAGAGAGAGAGAGAAAGAAAGAATGAAGAGAAAAAGGAACAAAAGGAGAAAGGAGGGAGAGAGGGAGAAAGGAAGGAAAGAAATAGATGATAAAAATAAATTTGAAGTATAAAAAATTCAATTGTCATTATTTGAAGATGCTGTAACATTTTTAATAAAATAATCAAAAATTAACTAAGCTCTATTAAGATAAATGTATAAACACCAATAGCTTTTTAGGCCTCACATAACTCGTTACACAGCATAATAGACATGAAAGGGTCATTTCTCAATGCCTTTCCTTTCCTTATTAATTGGTTTATTTCATAGTTTCTTATTTTTTAGAGAAGTCCTAGGTTTATAGAAAAATCAAACATAAGTTACAGAGATTTTTCCATATAACATTCCCATCCGCTCCCCACAGTTTTATCTATTATTAATATCTTGCATTAGTATGCTACATGTTCCAATTAATGGGCCAATATTAATACATAATTATTAGCTAAAGTCCATAGTTAACATCAGGATTCACTCTTGATGGTTGTGCATTCTATGGGTTTAAACTGAACTTATGTATAATGACATGCATCCACCATCCTAACATCATAAAGAATAATTTCACTGCTCTAAACACATCCTGGACTCCACCTGCTCACCCCTCTCTCCCCACAGCCCTGGTACCCAGTCGTCTTTTTACTGTCCCTGTAGTTTTGCCTTTTCCAGAATAGTTGGAATCGCACAGAATGTAGGCTTTTCAGATTGGCTTCTTTTACTTAGCAATGTGCATTTAAGGTTCCTCCATGTGTTTCTGTGGTATAATAGCTCATTTCTTTATATTACTACATAATATTCCATTTTCTGAATGTATCATAGTTTGTTTATCCTTCATCTATTGAAGCGCATCTTGGTTGCTTTCATGTTTTGACAATTGCGAATAAAGCTGCTATAAAGATTCATGTCCAGGTTTTTATGTAGACACGAAACATGTAGACATGTTTCAACTCATTTGGAAAAAATACAAGGATCCTTTTATTTATTTTTAAGTTATAAACTGTAAGTTATAGTTCTTCTAATGAATCAGTACACATAGTAAAACAAACAAAATACAGGTAAAAATCGAGAGCCCTCACAAGAGATATTTAACACGTCCTAAAGCATTAATTTGGCCCAGGACTATGGGGAAGGTCAGATTGTCAATTGAACAGATAAGAGGATCGTAGTGACATCAACATAACAAGACAGGGTTCATTTAGTAAAAAATGTAATCACTATGTATCAGTGTATATTTATTTAAAGAAAACATTTTGCACTTGCCAATTTATCAAGTATTAAACTTAACAGGGAGATCTAAATATCTTATGATCTAAGCATACCATAAAAATTGTCAGGAGATGCATTTCAGATCAAGGGTGGTGCCTCTAATTCAACTATACTCCAGGTTTAACACTTTAGGAGTTGGAAATTTGGGAATACCTTCCCAAATGTTCTTAGGATCTATTTCTCCCAAACTGTGACCAAATTAATGAGGGACAGGTACAACAAAATTATTGACTTTTCTGATGTGATTTACATTTTAATTTGTTGTTTAACATCAAAGGATACGTCTTTAGGATACTCTAGAAAACTAGCCACTATGGGATTTCCTAAAAAAAATGTTGCCTGGTATAATAATGGTTTACTCTTGTTGTCCCAGAATATTTACTAACAATATCCTCTTTCATTCACAAAAGTTTCTCTTCCTAGAAAAAAATTACATGGTCTACCTAGCATTAGACAACATATATAAGATATATGTATTCTTTGGTATTATACAAGACTTTTTAATATTGCTATGGAATAATCACTAAAACATCCCTATAGAACTCCACTCTATTAATGATATAATTTATATTTGAAGTATGACACGATCAGTTTAGAAATATTTTTAAAAATTTATGTTAGATTGTGTTTCCTACTTTCATTGAATATTATACAATAAGCATCTTCTAAGGACTTGGAACTATTTTTGAATATATGTAGTGTGATGGCTACATAAGTATTCCATAATCCAAATATATCATAATTTATGCTACCATTTCCCAGTGCTAGAATCTTAGGTAGTTGTAATAATTTATTGGGGTAACAATCTAGGAATGGCCTTATACTTTTCTTTTTCGCAACTCTAATTTCTTTAGTATTTAAAACTAGAATACAGGGCTATTGCTGTACAGTATCTGCAACCAAACAATTTCTAATTCTCCACAGGTCACAGGCTTTATGCTCCAAATTAAGAGGGAGAGTGGACAGGTGAGTAACATATTTGAACAGGTAGACATAAATCTACTCCACAACTTCTTAATTAGGGGCCGAGTTATCTAGATTATATCTGAATCATCTGCTTACACTGAAATAATGAATTGGATAATTGCCACATGCCCACTCCATTTCTGCTTTGCAGGCCAAAGAGAATAAACTAAAGCTTCATTAGGACTAGAGGTGAACAGATATGGGACTGTCTCAACTTGTGGCTGACAATGGAATCAATGGCTATGACAGCTGGAAATGGGCCAAACTTAGCAGAATGATGCTCATCTAGATTTCAGGTCAACCAGATATTTCTCTTCTTTGGGAACTATTTGTATCATTTTCAGAATTACTGATTTAGAATCCATATTTCTGGCTATTTTCTGCCTCGTTATATATATATATAAAAAATCACATAAATCATTCTTACTTTTCCTAGACCTATTCCATAAACTTCAGACTGACAATTAACAACTTTTGTGATTTAATACATATTTTATCTTTTTCTATTAAAAATTATTTTGATTTTAAGTATCTTGTAGATAATACAACAAACCTAAATATAAAAATCTCTACTGTAGTTACCATAGTGATATCATACCTTTCCAAACCTATTTTGCAATTTATATTCAATATAAAGAAGGAAACTTTTCAAGTTCCTTTGACCTAATTGCTACATGCTTTACAGATATCAGGTGGAGACATATAGACAGAAGTCAACAAGCAGTTCATGTGATAAGAGAAGTTTAAATTCGTAGACATCTGTTGTTATTTAAAGGGCTCTAAGTTTTAGTTGTTTCCTTGAACTCTTATAACCTTCAAAGAATTTTCCAGAAACTGAATAACAATATAGTCTTTGACAAGGTTTTCACTCTGTTTGCACTCATATATGATAACAAAACACAGTGATATTTTGCCATTTGCAGACCTATGATAATTCTGCAAGAGGAAAAAAAAGTTTTAAAAACATTCCTTTAATCTTTTTAATAAAACTTTCAATGCTACAGAAGACAGAGAATTTTTTTATTTGACCCAGCCTCTATCTTATCTGAGAATAAAATTAGAAGTAAAATTAGTACTGCAGAAATAAAGTAGTTACCATTTCTATCAGAGTACCCATTACACAAGACGATAAGTATCTTTTTTGCATGTTTGTTTTCTTCTCCTAGTCTGTAAGACGCTCTGGAAATGGACAGTGTCTCTTATTCACATTTTTATAATTCAGTACATTTAACAGATCTTTTCAAATTTTTTTGTATAAATTCCATATTAGAACCTAGCATAGGAGTTGCTACATAGGAGATACTTAATGAATGAATGAAACTAGAATTGAGGTCAACAATTACTAAGTCTTAATCTGTGCCCCTCAATTAATGAAAAAGTTTAAATTTAATTTAGGAAAATATTTAAATATTTAAATAATTTATTCTAGATTTTAAAGGATGCATTGACTTTCTAACAGCTCTCTAACATATGAGCTAGAGTATATGAACTAAATTCTCTCTCGCTTTTATCCTAAGGAACACAGGAAAAAGAAGATGTAATATGAGTAACTCAAGGCAAAGAATTTCTTGGCAGGAAATTTTTAAAATTGCAATAAGTTATTGAAGTAAGAAGCTTCTTTAACAAGGATATTCATTCAATCATTAAATGTAATTCCATGTCAGTCTAGAAACCTGAACATTGTCTCTCACTGTCCTCTTTATCCTTTGATTCTATTATTACCATCCAACACTTTTGAACTTAAAGCTCTCACTTGAGCCTGTTAGCAGTGAGAAGCACAGACATTTCTGACGACTTGTAGCATGGATTGCCTCATTGGAATGTAATCATTTGCAATTATGCAAAAGAATTAAAAGGCAAGATCTACACTCAAATGCACTGTACAAATTCCATTTAACATGTAATTGCTTATATTGGCAATCTCTGTATTGACTTTCCCCAAGCAGGACTCAAAATTAAATGAATCTGTCTTTCTTATAAAATGATCATTCAACTCATTTAAAATAGTTTTATAGTCAACATACATTTGTAAGATACTCATGACAAATACCTTATTTCAGCACAATTGTGGGTTTTTAACTGATAGCAATTATTCCACTATTAGGCATTGCCTTAAAAAAAGTCAACATAGTGTAAAAAACTGTATCCATCATGCAAGTGGAACTGGGGAATAAATTAGTCAAAATTCTCAGCTAACTAAGTTTCAATTCAGGTTACCTCTGGTGTAGTCCTGATAAATTTTCCTGAATCTCTCATTTAAGATCTCTAACAAGATAAAGGAACCGTAATTGGCTCATTATTTTCTGTGAAGTGTTCTTTAATCAGAAAAACAACTCTCCTCCTCCCAAGATATAACAAATAAAAAATAAACTGAAATAAATTGGGAAAATGCTTTCATAATCTCATTCAGAGATAAATTAGTTAAGATGTTTGTTGTCGCATACTTGTGGTTTAGGACTTCTCCTAAATATAAATTATAAAAGCAATTTAATCATAGTTGCATGACAAATAATCTCAATATAACTCCAAATACAGCTTTCAAAGTAGATACATAACGATTTCTGCATGTTAATATTTGAAATATTGAGGCTTTCATTTGGAAGTACACATTAAGTTGACAAAACAACAAACATTTAATGCACCTCACACTTTCCTCTAAAATGGAAAATACCAAATACACTTCCATTCACCTTAGGCTTTTCTTTAACCATATTGATCCTAGTTTGCTCTATACCTTAAAGTAATGTTGTTTCCCATTTCTATGGAGTGTCTTTCTTGGACACATCACTATTAGCATTATACAATGCTTTTGATGATTATAGTCATATAAAAGCATCCCTTCAACTAGCTTTCCAAAAATTATACTTGGTAAATTAGTTCAGTAGAACACTTCTTGTTCATTTATAAGTTCAACAAATATTTCATAAATCCCTGCTTAGAAAAACATGGAACTGTGGCTTTCAACTAGGGGTTGATTTTGCCTCTCAGGGGATATTTGTTCATGTCTGTAGGAATTTTTGATGACTGTCACAACTAGGGTGAGGGTGCTAATGGCATCTTGTGGGTGCTAAACATCCTACAATGCACATAGCCCCACAACAAAGAGTTATTGAGGCCAAAATGTCAATGGTGTGGAGGTTGTGGGAAATCTGTACAAAAGAATGATCAATAAATCTTCCATTAGAAGGTCAAAGGTCAAACTTAAACCCTGCTTGGGATCAGCTGGGGTCACATTAGGTAATTAATGTAACTATGTCATTATGATATAAAGGAAATTTCTATTTCCCGTCTTATGAACTGAGGATGGTAACATATCCCTCTCTGGTTTATAGCGAGAATATAGCAAAATATTTTTGTAAACTCTAAAGCAGCTTATAAAAGGAAAGAATTGATAATAATAGGAGGCTTTTCTAATGTATTTGACTACAGTGAAATACCTGGCTCCCAAATGTCATTAACTCTATTTAATGCTAAATTCTCATTTAATAAAATTTTATATTTGTTTAGTATGATATTGCAATACTTGAGTTAATGCTAATGGGGTAGCTCTTGGTAGGACTCCTAGATAGCTTCAGGGTGAGAGCTGTTTGCCAGAGGAACCAACCATGTGATCAGAAACTTGGAACTTTCATCCCCAACTCTTGACCTCTAGGAAGACTGAATTCCAACGCTGCTGGCCAATGATTTAGTCAACCGTGCCTACATCATGAAACCTCCATAGAATCCCTAGATGAAGGGGTTCTGAGAGTTTCCAGGTTGGTGAACACATCCACAGGCCAAGAGGGTGGTACACCCCAACTCTACTGGACAGAAGCTGCTAAACTCAGAACTCTTTCAGACCTTGTCCTACATATCTATTCATCTAACTGTTCATTTGTATCCTTTATAATATCCTTTATAATAAACAGGCAAATGTAAGAAAAGTGTTCTCACAGTTCTGTGAGCCATTACAGCAAATTATTGAACGTGAGGAGGTAGTGGGAACCTTTGATTTGTAGCCGAGTTACACAGAAGTGTGGACAACCTGGGACCCTCTGTTTGCGACTGGCATCTGCAGTGTAGGGCAGTCTTGTGGGACTGAATTCTTCACATTTGATGTCTGTGTTGACTCTAGGTAGTTAGTGTCAGAATTGAATTAAATAGCCAGTTACTGTCAGCAGAGAATGGGAGAATAAACTGATGTAGAAAACCCACACATTAGGTGTCAGAAGTATTGTGAGTAATTACAGGAGTTACGTATAAAATGTTGTTCTGTTGTCTCAGGAAGACTATGTCCCCATGTGTTCAAAACCCTCTCAACTGTCTGTATTGGTTTTCTATTGCTGTATAACAAATTACCCCAAATACTCAGCAGCCTTGACAGTTATA
>VBSM01000316.1:5929113-5941915 GCA_008086735.1 Cheirogaleus medius
TTGTGGGTCAGTAATTTGAGAGCAGCTGGCTCAGGATCTCTCACGAGGTTACAGTCCAGATGTCACTGGGGTCTTCACGTATTTGAAGACTCAGCTGGGACTGGAGGACCCACCTCTTTGGGTTTCTTATGGCATCTGACAGGAGTTCTCAGCTCCCCACCATATAGGCTACTCCACAGACTCCACGTGGCAGCCCACTTCCCCCACACTGAGTAATCTAAAAGGGGCTGCAAGGCTGCAGTACATTTTAGGGTCTACTTTTGGAAGACGAATGCCATCAATTCTTCTATATTCTATTCATTAGAAGCAAGTTACTAAGTACAACTCCACTTAAGGGGAATGTGTACTCGTCTCCATTTTTGGATGGGAAGAGGACAGAAGAATTTGTGAACATATTTTTATTTTTATTTTTTTGAGATAGAGTCTCACTCTGTCATCTTGTGTAGAGTACAGTGGTGTCACCAGAGCTCACTGCCACCTCAAACTCCTGGGCTCAAGCAATCCTCCTGCCTCAGCCTCCCGAGTAGCTGGGACTACAGGTGTACATCATGACGTCTAGATAATTTTTTTGTTTTTCATAGAGATGGAGTCTTGCTCTTGCTCAGGCTGGTCTCGAACTTCTGGCCTCAAGCAATCCTCCTATCTCAGGCTCCCAGAGTGCTAGAATTACAGGAGTGAGCCACCATGCCTGGCCAAATATATTTTAAAACTACCACATTCTCCTTCTTCTCTCTACTTTCAAAACCCAACTAAAGATAATCAGCCCTAGGAAGATTTTGTGACCACTTCTGCTATGATAATTTATCAGTTTCCTATATCTTTTCCATATATTTACCACAAAGAAGTTAATAAATGTGGTATAACTAAACTGCTCAGTCCACAAACCTAGATGGTCTCTTTCTGTCTGTCTGGACTGAGACTTAGGAATTTGTATTATTAAAAAAGAAAAATAAAACACAAAACATTTGTAGTGAGTATTATGTACAGCCATGTTTGGGGACCACTAGTGATTATTTACATATGAGATACTGCAAATTTACATAAGGCATGCCCAAAAGTTCTTTTTAAACAGATATTGTTGGAAATAGTACATTTTCCCAGATAAATCATAAAAACTAGAATTAGGTGTGGCTAGAATAATATTCCCACATGATAATTCCACATTATTGGTATTAAGGCAAATTATAGGATTCTTACCATATCACACATCATTGTTTGCATTCACTGAATGACTTTGTAAAAAAAAAAAAAAAAGAAATTTGTATTTTATAATTCCCAAGTAAGAATCAATCATATTTTTATTTTAAATTTACACAAAGTGTTTCCTCTAAATCTTAGACTCAATGCCAGACATCAAATTTGTGCAATTGAAATCCTTGATATTTAATCAATCTTTAAGAAAAATAAATCAAAACACACAAAAAAGGTCATTTATTTCCCCTGAGTAAAGACCATTTCAATCGCACCTTCTATTGCTACTTCTTTCCTAACTGAATTCCCCTAATATGTTCTCTCCTCTGTTTGTTGTACCCTAGCTCAGCAGTCCCCAACCTTTTGGCACTAGGTACTGGTTTCATGGAAGACAATTTTTCCATGGACTGGGGTTGGGGGGAGGGGGCATGATTTGGGATGATTCGAGCGCATTACATTCATTGTGCACCTTATTTCTATTATTATGACATTGTAATATATAATGAAATAATTATACAACTCACCATAATGCAGAATCCACCACTGATTTGAAAGGAGGCGGAGCTCAGGTGGTGATGCAAGAGATGGGGAGCGGCTGTAAATACAGATGAAGCTTCACTTACCTCCAGCTGTGTGGCCAGGTCCCTAACAGGCCACAGACTGGTACTGGTCCATGGCCAGGGGATTGGAGACTGTAGACCAACTGGTCACAGCATGGTTGTCCATCACTCTTGGAATATTTGATGTAATTTTAATTATTACCTGAAGAAACAGATATGGGATCAAGTTTAATCTTATCAGAAATTTAGATTTAGGGTTGAGTGGCATATTTTTAAATTTCTTAGTGAAATAGACAAGAAATATAATTACTTATAGGATAGTTGAATACGTGGGTCTGCATATGTGAAATATAGTAAGCAGCAAATCACTTCCTAGTACTATGACCGGTTTTACCCATATCATATATTTGTATTTATTTTAAACACATATCAAAGCAGCATATCAGTTAATTCTTCCTAACATGTGATGTTGAATGAATGGATAGCAATGGGATAATTTTTTTATTGAGATATTGTGGACTTTTGAAAATGGTGATAAGGTTCTTTTTTTAAACAAAGATTTCTCTTTATAAAAGAATACACAAATACAAAATAACATTCCTATAAGGTTATTCATTTTAGCATTATTTTTGATAGAACATTGAAAAAATCTAAATACCACTGGAGACAGGTTGAGTAAACTATGGCACACCTACATAATAGAGTACTGTGTAGCCATTAAAAATACCAAAAAAGCATATATGATTTTTATGATCTGATAATTAGTGATTTTCATCATATAACATCAAAGATGATTATACAATCAGCTTTATTTTATGTGTGTGTGTACATGTACCTATACATGCATATTGTTTATTTTGTGAAGAAAAACAAAAATAATAATGCAAAAACTAAATAGTTATTGGTAGATGGGTCAATGGGAACAATGTAGAAGGGAAAGAATGGAAATGAGGCTTTCAAAATTTGCCTTTGTATATTGTGTTGACTTGAGAACCATGTAAATATTTTACATATTCAAAAACAAAATCAAGACAAATGTAGGAAAGCAATTCCTAAAATTGAATATACAGGAAAACAAATTCATATGTATGTATAACGTAAACACAGGAAAACAGAATGTTTTAGGTTATATTTGATCAGAGTTTAGCCTGAGGTTCTTTGAAAAGAAAATTTGAATTTTATGTAGGTTTGTTGTTGGTGGAGAGAATGAATATATTAATTTTGAAAGTATTTTGTATGAATTAAGTGATAGAGCCAATGAATAAATGTACTGTTGTGTTTTGGAACCAATATTTTCAATGTGAGAAAAGAGAGACTCAAATATACAGTTAAGAAAGGGGAAGAAAAACTGTGTTTTTACAATTGAATTAGCAGTGATAATATAAATTCATGATTTTTAAAATATACACATTTCTTAACTCTTTACACTGAAAGGATGAAATTCAATTATAATAATAATAATAACGCCTAGTTTCCAGAACCTGATTTCTAATGCCATCCTGGGGGGGGGGGGTACAGGGAGGGCAGGAAAGGACCAAATCTTTCAGAGAAAGGGCTGGTTTGGGATTTGGGACAGAGAAATTATAAACTGAACCTGAATCAAGGACCAATGGGAACATGTTCTGAGAACATAACATTTTCTCATCCAAAAATATCATTGCAAAAATTACAAACATTTTCTCATCCAAAAATATCATTGCAAAAATTACAAACCACAGACTGGGAAAAAATATTTCTAGTACACATATCTGACAAAGGACTCTGCTCTAGTTCATTTATCTAACAAAAGAATACACCACACATACATCTGGCTAAGGAAGTCCTTCAAATCAGCAATAAAAAGAGAAACAATGCATTAAAAAATGAGGAAAGAACCTGAACAAACAGATCAAAAAAGAAGATACATGAATAGCCAGTAAGATCACAAATAAAGGAGTTCAACATTCTTAGTCAAGAGGGTCATAGAAAATAAAATCACGAGAAGTTACTACTGCATATCAATCAGCATAGATTTTCTTGTGGTCTAATGGTTCACGTTTGTCTGTTTCCTCAAGATTGGATTGATCTTATACACACAGATGTTTCAAACAAGGTGGTGTTGATTACTTTCCATTGCATCACCGGAGAGGTACATAAAGTTACTTTATCCTGTTGTTGTTTTTTCTGAGTGTGATCATTTGAATAAGTTGGTGTCTGCTAGCTCTGTGCAGTGTAAAAGTATCTTTTCCCCTTCAAAAATGTAGAATATTTACAAAGTATGGATTTTTGGTATTTATTATCTTTCTTTTTACTATATCATATGTTAATCTAATTTAATTGTTAATAATTGTTATATTTAAGAACTTGCTCACAAAATTCTTGAAATTAAAAATTGGCTTTTGTCACTTAGTATGAACTGGCTCTAGCATGTTACTGTGCCTATTTTAACATAGTCCCAAATATATAGAACATCAAATTATATGACAAGTGTAAGTACATTGAGAAAGACAGACATCAATAATTATAGTTCAATATTTTAGTAGACCACACTTGGAACCTGATATGAGCAACTAGATAGAAATATGCAAAGATAGAAAATATGAATAACATGAGTAATTAGGTTATCTAATATGTGGCTATCACTACTGATTGGTAGATGAGATAGATGATAGATAGATCATCACATAAAACAGAGAAAACACATGTTTTTAATATCCATGACTTATTCACAAATTTCAATTTCAAGCATTTAGTAGGCTAAAAGGAAAACCTCACTAAGTTTCAGAGACTCAAAAAAACTACAAAAATATAGCTAAAATTAGATATAAAATTTTTAAAAATATTATTTTAAAATGACCCTTGAAGTAAGAGACAAATTACGACCTATTTAAGGCTGAATAAAGGCACAGATTAAAGAAATGAGTGGTGTGGTTAAATTAGTATTCATGAGTGATAAAAATAGCTTTGAAAAGAAAAGAAGAAAGTCTGAAACTTTTTATTTTCAGTCATAAAAAGCATTAAAGTTTCAATTTTAAAACCAACAAAAAAGAGGGAAACAAAAAACAAAAATAAGTAAATAAATAAAAATTAAAGCTATATAAAGCATTAAAAAATTAGTCATAGCTTAAAATAACTAAAACAGTATAAAGTATTATACATATTATTTGATAGACAAATCTCTGACATGACTAAGGAAAAAGAAAGTGAAAAAAACAACGTAGAGATTTAAAATTTAAAATAATATGAATTGTACACCAATAAATTTTAATACCTAAAATAAATGCATAACTTTCTTGAAAAGTATAATAGTCCACATTTAAGCCAAAAATAAGTAAAATATTTAATAAATTCAAAACTATTAAAGAGATTAAAGCAGTGATCTAAAATTCCTTTCTTAAAAAATCATCAAGCTCAGATGCCTTCACAGATGATTGCTACCAAAATTTCAAGGACCCTAACTTAATAAGTTTTTTCTAAATATAGAAGAAGATGGAATGTTTATCAATTCATTTGATGAGGTTGCAATAGCTCTATACCAAACTGAGATAAGAACAAATAGTCTAACATAATTGAATTAAAATCTAATTTCATTATAAACATAGATTTTTAAAAATTTAAATACACTATTGGCTGACAAAAATCTATATCATTGATTTAGTTTGCAGCATTGACAATTCTGTTCAATCCTGCCTCCACTGGTGTTTCAAGTCAGTTACTATGTTTTTGGTTTTCTTGCAAGTGTTTCTTATTACAAGGACCTTTCTTTTCATCTCATGCAGTTATATTTTCATATCAATCTGTTATCTCCTTTGGGTTTCTGCTCCAGTTTTAGAAATGTTGTCTTTTGAATCATATTAAAGGTGTCAAGCCATATTTTATTTTATTTTTCATGTCCTAATAACTCTTGCTAGTTCACTCCCAAAAATTACATTCATCACTTTAAGGACCAGCCCATGGAAAAGAATGTAAAAAAGTGGGTGAAATTGCTCCAAGAAATCCTTATTGCTAAACTCAATATAAGAATATGCCTTCCAAAATATAATCTTATATTTGGAAAGCATATATTTACATAATATTAATAATATATTAGTGATAATTATTGCTAAAATGTAACAAAAACAAATACCATTTTTAGAGTGCCTATTATGTTTCAGAAATGGTTTAGATAATCACCGTGTCTTAGTTACACTTTGTGTTGCTTCAGTGGAATACCCAAGACTGGGTAGTTCATAAAAGGAAGAAGTTTATTTGGCTCACGATTCTAGAGGCTGGGAAGTCCACATGGAGCGACACCTGCTCAACTTCTGGTTAGAGCGTTGTGCTGCGTCACAGTGTGGCAGAGAAATGGAATAAGAAGTGGTCGTGTGGGAAAAGGGGACCAAACATGAGAGGCAAACTCACTTAATAACAACCCACTCTCTTGGGAACTAATCTATTCCTGAGAAAACTAACCCAGTCTCAGGAGACAGACATTAATCTATTTTAATAACCTAATTACCTCTTAAAGGCACTACCTTCCAACACCAGCACATTAGCCACTGAATTTCAATATGAATTTTGGCAGACACAAATCATCCAAACCACAGCACATATTATGCATGGGAAAATTGGAACTTAGTCAAGTAAGGAATTTACTCAAGTTCAGCCAACTAGTTAGTGGCAGAGCCAAAATTCATATTCATTCAGATCTTCCTAACTCCATAGCCTGTCTATCAAATGCTGGACTGTAAAGTACTATTCAGTATTACAAGGTACCTACCCTTTACATATTATGAAATCAACACTGATTCATATTTCTAACATCTGTTCAGTTTCAACTATTTTATGTGCATATATATTAATATGTGAGTTTATGTCAGTGTAGGGATGTGCATGTGTAGTTAGTGCTCTCTCCTTTTCCCTGAATGAAATATAAGAATTTAACATTTTTTCCTTAAGTTAAAAATGTACATGCCTTTTAAAACAGAGAGTCTATGTGGTAGAATGTATAATAACCAATGATGGATATAAATGAAAGATGTTATCTTTTATACATTTAAATATTGTATATAATAGAGACAACACGACACATCCTAAATATCTTCAAAAGTACAACTAAACAATTTTTATATAGTTAATGAAATTCTATAAAAGCACTAAAATTGATATCTTAGAACCTAACAACATGAAAAGGTGTTAATAAAGAATCAAGTTTTTAAAAAATATATTTAATTTTACACTTTAAAAGGTTGACTTTTATGGTATATAAATCACATATCAATAAAAATTAATATTTTTCATTAAAAATGTCTATTCTTCTGTGACAAATTAAAACAAAGAAGACAATTGGTTGAGATTTCTTTTTCCTACTTGTAAATAATCAAACATATCTTTCCATTTCCAAAATGGGATTAAGCCAACATCAACACAAATTCTCATGTATTATTCTTTTATTTTTGTGCAAAGAACATATCCTATTCATAAAATAATGATATTTACCAACATATTAACAATGGCTACCTGTTTGTAGAAGGTCCATGGATGATTTTCATTTTTATATTTACACTGAAATCTACTTTCCAATTTTTTGATGTTGAGCGTTGCCTTTCTTATTAAATAAGAAACATAATTTTAAAAATTCTGTTCTTTACATAGTAGCTAATCTTTCTCACCAGAGGTGCTAACGCTGCTGAAAGCAGAAGTCCTCAATCAGGGGAAATTTTTGTTATTTGTTCATTGTTAATATAGATTTTAGTGCTTCGCATAAAATAATCTGGTGATGCTTGTCCATTTTATTAGTGGACTTTCGATGAGCTGGCTGGCTGAGGCTTTGCTAAGCATCGTGAGTGGATGTGGGAGGGGCCAAAGGTGGATTACCATAAAGAGTGAGAATGCACTTTGATAACTGCCACTTGGAAGTGCACTGCTCAACTTTCCCTTCCCAGATTTTATTTGCAGTAAATAACACACATGATCTGTGCTTATTTACTTTGGTTTTCTGAATTCTTCTCTGGGAAAAATGAAAACAAGGGGACAATTGGGTGAAATATTTCTTTTTCCTACTCCAAGATAATCAAATAGATCTTTGACCCATATACAATATGGGGATGCGATAGCATTAAGGCAGGACTGATATGAGGATATTATCAGATAATGTACATATAAATGACACATTATAACCTTTAGCACATATAATGAACATCTTAAATTAAAAATTCAATAAATATGAAAACATATTCTTAACATTTTTTTCTATTATAAACTTGGCTGCTCCCTAATGAAATCAACATCCCTCAAACCTCAGCCAGAAGTCACTTATGTATAATATTTATATATTGGAATTGTTATCTTTCCCCCTGCTTATATTGATGGCTATAAAACCTCCTGGGTTGGGTGTGCTAGTGGGTGTTAGGATTATCTTCCTGTCAGCAGACTTGTTAGCTAGGTGGCTCCTGTAAATTGGCCAATGTTTTCCGAATTGCATGAGCTAATTTAGATTCCCAGGCCCATTTTGCAGTTACTCAATCAGAATCTGTAAGGGAGATGCTTACTTTACATCAAGAAAATTGGGGGAGCACTTGTTGAGGGATTTAAAAATTGGTCCTGGAGTCAAATGAACGAACTGAATGAAGCTTTAGTTCCACCCCTTTGATCCAGCTATTTAAACTTTCTGGGCTTCAGTTTCTTCATTTCAAAAATTAAAACTCAAAAGAAGCTAGATGATTGGGTAATTATGAGGATGAAATTAATATACATAAAGCACTTAGGATAATACCTTATACAAACTATTTTTCAATCGGTCTTTGCCACTTTTATTATTATTATTACTTTTTCAGTGGGTAAAAGAAGACCTTTGCACCATTTTCCCTCTTTCAGTAGCTGTTCAGTAGAAAGTGTTCTATACTAATGATGGTAACTAAAGTGAGTCCATCCACAGAAGTCCTTTCATTTAAGACACTCCATGAAAAACGTCCAAATGTTTGACTCTCCTCCACAAATTAACTTTTTTATGCTTATATCTTCAAAAGTTTCTGCAATTAATGTTTTTTAGTGGCTGGTCCTTAAATTATATCTTGAAAAGGCTTTGCTGTATCTCAACTTCATCTGCAGAATCATTTAAAATTCACAAAGCCTTGCATTATCACACATCAAATGTCACAGTCTGGAAGTTAATCTTATTGAAAGGTTAGTTATGTGTAGCACCTGCAAAGGTGTCTGAACTGAAGATTCCCAGGATTTGATACTAAAATAGGGATGAAGGTAAAATTAATTTGGGGATTGGAAAGACAGCTGTGTATGAACTGATTTTGAGGTGTTTCAGTGTTTTCAAACTTCCGGCATGTTTTTCATTAGTAATTGATGACGACAATAGCAACAACAACATGCACGACAAACACTAATCTTTCTCTTTTTACAAATGAAGTAGATTGCAGATTTGCTTCTTTCTGTAAAATTCTATAACAACATTGAAAATTACTTTAAAAGTATTTCTTAATAGAGTAGTTTTTATTCATCCACTAAACTAAGGACTTTTTTAGGATATCAAATGCCATATATTCTCAATTAGGTATGTGTAAATTATCTTTGGTGTGCAGAAAATATTAAATATTAATCTAGTCCCACTATGCTGAATGTCTGTGATCAGTTTTTGCAAGGATGTGTGCTCTGGGAATGTAATCTTTAATATTTAACTCATTCCAAATATAATTAGTAATGACAAACTGCTGGGAAAGGGAGGGAAAAACCAGCCCCTTTTGGATTGCACATTTTTTGATTACTTCTTAGACACAAATGTCTAGAAGGGCAAGGCAGGTAAAAAAAAAAAAAAAAAAAAAAAGTGAGTGCAATGGGCCAGCTCAGGTGTGTGTGTCTGATTGAATGGGGCTGGCAGACTCCATCTCTACGTCAATTCATGGTCCACTAATGGTAATGTTAGGCCAGTATGGCTAGTGCTCATTCCTTAAAACCTATCATGCCATCCAAACTGAAGCTCTCTGCAGACCACATGTGGCCCATAGGCTTTTCATTTATTACTTCTGGCAAATATTGTGAGGGCTAATCATGTTTAGATGCTTGACTTTGGTGAAAATTATATTTAAGTATATGGTAGATGCTTGACTTTGGTGAAAAATAGGAAACTCTTACTATATGAATGCCACTATAGCACAGTGTTCTTTTGGGGCCTATTTACCACAAAATAGGTAATTTTATTACTTTGTAATAATACTGCTTCTCTCCTTATGTGAGAGCAAGTAGGCACTAACATCACCGTGTATTACAGATATTCAGAAACAGCGGGTTTGACTCACCACTTTCCAAGAGATGCACTATCGAAAGGGAATAGCATAGAGATGAATCACAAGGTGTTCCTATTCAATTTCACCCTGGTTAAGGGTTTATTCATGGCAGTGGGGGCTTATGTGCTTTTCCTTCCATCTCAATGCTCCCCCCACCCTCACGGAGTCGATGAGTCTGAAGCCCTCTGTTTCAAGTGTCCTATGCCATGAAGCAAGGAAGTTGTCTTATATCTTGGTGTTGGTAGATGTTGTAAAGACAGTGGAAGGGGAGCAATTTTTCTGCTAAAAGATCAAAACGCAAGCATCTTTTACAGGGATTCCCTCCCCAGAAAGCAAGGTAAAGTGTGGTTAACAGAGCTCTTCTCTCGGGGAAATGTGGAATTCACTGAAATTGTGATGGACTAACTTTCTGCAGCAGACTCAGCTCCTATTATCATCTCTGATCCCAGCTATCGAATCAGTCACTCTCAGGCACTAGTTGAGTGATGTGGACTTGTCTTCTCCAAGGTTTCTCCAGATCCCAGGGGCCTTATAAGCACCTTCTTCGTGTTCCTCCTTCTCTTAGTTTGTCCAGCAAGAAATATCTCTTCTACTTGGTTTTCAATGTAGTATTTGTAGATAACCCTTGTGTCCTGCTGTACATCAGGGCCTTCTGATTTGGACAAAACTTGTACAGGTGTGTGTGGGGGACAGGGCTGTCCAGGTGTTGAGGAAGCCATGAGGACGAGCCACTCAGATCTCTGTCAAGACAATTTGCTGTGGGGAGCACAGTGGACTGAGCCCTAAGCTGCCACTGCAGAGAATGTGGAGGCCTTGTTTCCCAGGGGCTGCTGCTAGCCAGTAGGCTGAGGAGAGTGGGGTATTAGTGTCAGCCGATTCCTGCTCAGTGAAGGATTCCTCATGGGTGACTTGCTTAGGGACTCCCCATTGGCCTTGCAGATAATTTTTCAGACCTGCATTGTGTTCTGAGGCTCTTCCTATTCAATCCTCCCCTCTCCGCTTCCCAGTTGGTCACACCTGCCTTGTAGTCTGAAGGCTTTCCCTGTCTACTCCTTTCTCCTTGTCCCTTTCTCTTTCATAGGTTTATTTCCTCCAGTAAATCTCGTGAATGAGAGACCTGCTTCTTGAAGGACATGAACTAACATATGTATATACTGTATGTGTCTGTACTCATACATACATGTTTATATACATATACATAAATATATAAGAATATATATATAAAAATATTTAATATACATACACACAATTGACATATAGCAGAAAAATACCAGTAAAATGTAGAAATTGCATTAATCTGTATTTGACTTTCCCAGCATGTTAATACATGTTTGAAGTCATCTGGGACAAGTGTTCCCAGAATTAAGAAAGAAAACCTTCAGGAAAGAGAAAATACCACATAAGTCCTTTCCATTTGTCTAATAGTGGCTGTTTAGTGGCTTCAAGAACTACTAAGCTATGTAAGGCATGAAACCATAAAAGTTCTAGAATAAAATGTAAGAAAAACGATTCTAGATATTGGCCTAGGCAAAGAATTTATGACTAAGACCCAAAGGCAATTACAGCAACAACAAAAATAAATACATGGGACTTCATTAAATTAAAAAGCTTCTGGACAGCAAAGGAAATAATCAAGAGCAAATATACAACCTACAGAGTGGGAGACAATATTCACAAACTGTGCATATGATAAAGGACTACTATCCAGAATCTACAAGAAATACAAACAAATCATCATGAAAAAAACAAACAACCCTATTAAAAAGTGGGCAGCAGACATCAACAGAAGCTTTTCAAAGAGGATAAAGTGGAACAACCATATAAAAAATTGTTCAACATCATTAATCACCATGGAAATACAAATTAAAACCACAATAAGGTATCACCTTACCCCTGTCAGAATGGCTATTATTAAAAAGTCAAAAAAACAATAGAAAGAAACATTTATACACTGTTGGTGGGACTGAAAATTAGTACAACCTCTACCGAAAACAGTATGGAGATGTCTCAAAGAACTAAAAGTAGACATACCATTTGGCCCAGTAATCCTACTACTGGGTATCTACCCAAAAGAAGGAAAAGAAGTCATTTTATCCAAAAGACATCTGCACTTGAATTTTTATTGCAGCACAATTCGCAATTGCAAAGATGTGGAATCAACCAAAGTGCCCATCAATTCATGAATGGATTAACAAAATGTGGTATATATACATCATGAAGTACTACTCAACCATAAAAAGAAATGAATTAATGTCTTTTGCAGCAAATTGGATGGAAGTGGAGACCATTATTCTAAGTGAAATATCTGAAGAATGCAAAAACAAACACTACATGTACTCTCTAATAATTTGGAACTAATCGATGGGCACACATGGGCACAAAAGACGTAAAAGTCACTGGAAATCAAGCACAGGAAAGGAGAGGGGGTAAAAACTTACCTAATGGCCTAAGCATCATAAAAGCTATCTATGTAACAAAACCATTTGTACCCCTTAATATTTTGAAATTAAAAAAAGGACCACTAAGCTTTTGAGAATTTCACAATTTCTCTGCTAAAACTACAAATGCAATTGTATTTGCAAAGATATTTTCTCCTTTGTTTAGAAAAACATAATTGCTGGAGAGGTCCACATTATTTATTTTGATAAAACTGGTCTCAATTTAAATTAAATCCCTCTAAGAAAGCTTATCTTGGAGAAAGAGGCATAAACTTTAGAATAAAATGATAGACTATTATCCTAGGTGCTAAGGCCAGTAGAGATTTAACTACCTTAATATTTATATTATTATTATTAT
>VBSM01000316.1:5942015-5957100 GCA_008086735.1 Cheirogaleus medius
TAAGTTTTAGCGTTCTGTCTTATCTTATTCTTTTCAAAAATGTCCTGCCATTTTAGTGTGCAATTTTGTAGAACATGAAGCTTTTCCACATTATAGAAGAAACTCCAGTATATATCTATAAAGATATATATTTGCTCATTTTTTTTTTTTTTTAAAGAGCCACGATCTGGCAAATTAAAAGTTTTTTGTTTTGTTTTTTTTCCCCACAAAGACTGCCCTCAAAATGAGTTTCAAGGGCTTATCTTGGAACTCAAAAACTGACTGAATACTGACTCTTTTTCATTTGTGCTGTAACAATCCTCTTTCTCTACTCAGGCAATTGATAATCCAGGCAGAATTCAGGAAAGGCAAGAATTAAGAGTGCAAAGGAGAAAGCAAATAAGCGGATTTGAAGCTATGCCTTAGTGTAGATTTATTGCTGATTCTGTCCAGTTACTATCTAAGCGACTCACTCCATCCACACTCACCCTCCCGGAAGCACACAGGATTCCAAATCATACAGAAGAAAGCGGAAATAATATTTACAAGCCATGCCCCTTCAGGATCACTTGGTAGGCTGAAACAAGAAGTGAACACCAATGGTCTGCTGTTTTCAGTAAATAACAGACAGGGGGAAGAAAACTTTAGATGTACGTGCTACAATATATTTTATCAAACGCTTCTCACTACATTTTCACAGATGGAAACCATTTTCTCCTCTAGCCACTTACATGACAACCTTAACCTAGGAAATTTTCATTCTAATTATCTAAGATACCAAAGCATAAATGTATTTTCAGGTTTGCAGAAAAAAATAAATATGGATGAATTCATATGTCCTGAAATAAATTGTACATTGTCTCTAGGAGGAAAATCTGAGACGTAACTTAACAGAAGTAAAGTCCAGTAGTGAAGGATAGCTTTTTCCTGACTCCAATGATGATAAGAGAAGTGAGGGGCAAATATCATGACATGAGGGATTTGGAGAAAATATAACGAAGGTTTTCCTCATAGGGGGAATCCCGAAATACTACAATATTTAAAAGGACTACCCAGAAACAAAGTCAAACATCACAGTCTTTAGAATACAAGGATGATACAAGGAGAAGGAGAAGAAGTCACTGCTTACTAGGGCCTAGCATGTCATAAATCTCATCTGACTTTATTGTCTAAGGTTCTCAAGATCTCTGCTGTCCAATTCTTTTCATGAAATGTTTGCTTCACAATTTTAATATTTTCCTATTTACACAATTAAAAGACCAATTAAAGATGAAATTTATCTCCATCAGTTAATCTATAACAGAGATTCACAAACGACTGTTTGTAGGCAGGGGAATCACTTGGGAAAATAAAAATACATATGTGATGAGACTTACCTCAGACCTACTGAATCAGCTTTCCTGGGTGTGGAGTCCAGGCAGCTTTAATTTTTAGACTCACAAAGTATTACTAATGAATGGCCACACTAAAGAACCACTGGCCTATAATGAATATATGAATGTATTTATAGTTCAAGTTTAAAAGTATGAGATTTTTCCAAAAGATTGGCTTGAAATACCCATCAAGAACAAAACAGAGCCATTTTATTAAACAATTTCCTTATGCAAACTTAAACAGAATCTGTACGAGGAAGATTCAAGGCCATTTGGACCTAAGTTACATGGTAGTCACATAAAATCCCCTCTGGGGAAGAGGTAAGGCCTGAATCAAATAAAGTGAATTTAAAAGTCACCATGGTCATTCTAAAAGCAGAATTTAGAACAGAAATTTCAACAGATATTGTAGGAAGAAATACGCGGTGTTTTTAACCCTCTGCTTTATATTCAAATAGGTGAAATTACTGTTGTAATACAAAATACCTTGTGATTGAGTAAATTGAGGATATCTGGTACAATAAGAATTTTTAAGGTCAACTGGAATCTCAAGCTATGAGCACTGCCAAGGCCGACCAGTGTATAAGGCTTATCGCCCAGCCCGACCCTCACTATAATTGTTAGGTCACTGTGCACAAAGACTTTGGACTAACAAATATTTAAGTAAAAAATTTTTTCCTTTGTGATGTGAAGATTAGTTAGAAGTGAAATAATTCCCAACATATAATCCGTTATAAACATTGTCCTATTTTCATTGTCAGGAAAACTATTCCTGAGTTTAATAGCCACAAAGAAAGAAAAAAAAATGTGAAATGTGAGATATTAAAAAAATCATTAATTACGCTAGAGGTTTTGTGCACATATAGGTTTTACACATGGCTATAATGACAGCAAGAAAGTTTCTGCATTATCTTTGGTTCTGGTTATGATAAATAACACTGTCTGCCAGATGGTATAGTGAAATACCATCACTGTACTGAACTTCAAAAGGTATTCGTAAGATGGACAGTTGCCAGTAAGTAGACTACTTCCATCCTACTTTAATATTAGTTTAACAACTGGAAGAATCTGGCTGTTTAAATATTAAACACCTGTTCAATTATTGAAGAGTTAACATTCTTTTTCTGATTATTAAACCTGTATGGAAAGAACATTGGTGCTAATATGCAGTCAGCTTGACTAGTGCCACCGTCTTGCTATGTCACATACGTCAAATTGTTTCTATACTGTCTTGGGTATCAAAACAGGGCTTGGCAGCACCAAAACCTAATGAAAATGCAATTAAAAACTACTTCTCAAAGTTTCCAATGGGCACACGGATCATTTCCAAGAAGGATGTTCAGATTATTGCTCAAGGCAAAATGACTACAGATGATGATTTTGCCATTGATCTAACAGGAAAGAATTGCCAGCTAATGAACGTCAGGAAAGAGATTAATTAAAGGAATAAAAGATAGCTCCAACCCTTCCCGGTTATCGAATGTGACAAAAAGACGTGAGATTCATTAAAATGTGACAATAAGGACAAATAAATGTTATATTATAAATATCTGAATTTCTGGATAAGTATCAGCCTTCTGTAAATACTGAGTCAAATAATTAGCTAATGAGGTGCAATATTTTATCATCTTTGAACATGTTACCATGAAATTTAACAATGCAAAAAACTGTAACTAATGAATCTTAAAATTAATTTAATAATGTGGACTATCTCATCCTAGTTGCTGGTTTGAATAATTTTAGGGGTCTTCATTCTCCTGAACAGATGACTTTGATCAATATATTTTACCTTCTTGCTTTACTCTAATAGAAAATGGGATAGGGAAATGTAAGGCAAATTTTGTAGAATTATGTTTAGAAATAAAGTATCTTTATTTTGCTGCTCAATATCCAGCACTTCCTATATGTAGGAGCATTCAGCTACTTTGCTAAATTACTACAGATAAATTTTCCTAAAATTATGCATTGTATAAGATAAGCCCAGAAAACATCAGATCATATGCTTTGTGATAGACATTGTGCTAAAAAAATACAAAAGGTGTCAACAAAAGAAACAACAACCAACTCTTAGGCAGACTGGCAGGTGACTCCAAATGACTCCAAAATGCCAAAACATCATATCATTCAAACCATAGACTACAGTTAGTTAAGCAATAGTTAAATTAATTAATAAGCTGGACAGTAAATTCAAGTTTCTTAATGAAAGTATAAAGTAAAATATACAAGCATATTGGGATCACTGTATCACTATCCAAAAGATAATACCTTGTGGTACAATGAAAAATTAAGCAATTAACTGAAAATCTGAGGAAACTTGAAGGATGGTTGGAGATGTTCAGATATTAGGATCATAGATCTCCCATAGGATGTAGAATGAAACCACCTGACTTGATTTAATGTTGCTTAAGATAATTTCTTTATGTGAGAGTACTGTGCTTTTGTGAGAAAAAGAATTGGTACTAGTTAGTAAATCCACAGAAATGGAAATATTACAGTGACTAGACAGAACTTAAAATTACATGACATAAATCTTCAAATATAACGTAATATCTTGCTTATCTTTATAACATACCTCAGTCATTAATAAATGCGTTAACGAATTTCTGTTTCACTCTGCATTGGTCAGAATAGGTTAGTTTTTGCTATGGCAATAAAGCCTAAACCTAAATTGATCAATTACTTTCTATGTGTCCACCTACTCTGAGACCAGGCTAATGGAACGGCTCCAGTCTGGAACTCTGCTACATGTCATGACAGAGCAGAAAAAGAGAATGACAACTGCATCTTGGCTCTGAAATATTCTTTAGCCAAAGCAAGTCACAGAATCAAATCTGCAGTCAAATAGGGTAAGGATAATTCTTCTCCAAGGAGGGGCAGCAAATATTTATAAAGTTATTTTTCAATTATAATGTTCTTTATGAAAGTAATACATGTATGTACTTTAAAAACAATGATATTAAAAGGTTTTAATGGCAAAATAGAAAACAAAAGCAAAATAGGAATTCCCTATTCAACTCTTCCTTCTCCTCAGGGATGAAGAGCTTGAACTTACTATCCACTTATTAGGACTTGTGTGTGTATATGTGTGTATCTCCACATTTCCAAACAATAAATAATTTCTTAATAATATGCCCATTTTGTTATTTATCAATTTTAGATATCATGTATTAGCTTTCCTTTTTATAGAAATATTTACCATTTTTAAACCAAAGTGCTCACTTTCTCACCCTGATCTTCCCTATATAGTTGTATCACAAGTGACAGCTAAATTGTCAGTACGTTTTTGCATCTATAAAACCACCATTCACTGTTGGGAGAAGAAGCAACCTATGATTACTTTTTTTTATTGATAATTTTTTTTTTTTGATGTAGAGTTCAAAATTGCCTCTTTTTTTACTTGTGTAAAGTACTATGTATTAATTGTATTTTCTCTCAAAATTCTCCAACAGATGTCTATAAATAATTCTTTATAAATATTCAAACTAATGAAATGCTTTTTATTCTTTTAATTTTATTTCTGAAGACTTTCTTCTTGGAAATCCATTTGTAGCTGCTCAAGTTTGAACAGTTTTCACAGTGGAACAAATTTTGCATTGGTACTTTAGATCATCTCTTTGCAAGTTTCCTGCATCCAGTGGACTTCCTTCTGTTAATTTATTCTCCTATTTTTCTGACACTCACCTTTGGGTTGTTTCCTAAAAAGGGGGAAGTGGTGCATGAGATTTTCCTGAATTTTTCTTCTTGCATGTCAGCAAAATCATATAATATATTCTAATACTTGACTGATTTATCTGGCTGTATGCTTCTAGGTTCAAAGTCACTTATCTCTCAAAATTTAAAGATGTTGGTCTATTGTATTCTGGTATCCAGTGTTACTGTTGGATAGTCTTATTCACTTCTGATCCTGATCCTTTGCATGTGATTTTCTCCCCTATGAAAGTATATTAGTCTGCTGGGACTACCACAGAAAATACTATATACTGGGTGGCTCAAACAACAGAAATTTATTTCTCATAGTTATGGAGGCTGGGAAGTCCAAGAATACATTTCCAGATTTGATGTCTGGTGAGGGCTCTTTTACTAACTTATAGACAGCCACCTTGTTGCTGTTTTCTTACAGGAAGGAGAGCAAGCAGACTCTCTGATCTCCCTTCTGATGAGGACACAAATCTTATCAGATTGAAGCCCCATCCTTATGATCTTATTTTACCTTAATTGCTTCCTTATTCTAAAGATTGTCACATTGGGGTTAATGTTTCCACATATGAATTTTGCGGGACACAATTCAGACTCTGGCAAAAAGTATTTAGAATTTTTCCTTTATCCCTAGAATGCTGAAATTTCATGGTATAGGTTTATCTTTGGCTCATCTTGTCTTTCCTTTGGTTCTGGAGCATTACTACTTTTTAAAAAAATTATAATTTCCTTTTTGTAATACCTCTACTAAATTTTCTATAATTCAAATGTTGCTTCTCTTGAATACATCTTTTGACTTTCTCATATTGTTCTTCTATCTTTCATTTCTTTGTCTTTTTATTCTACTTTTTGGGATATTTCTCAAGTATTATAATATCATTCAACTTTTCTGCCTAAATTTTTATTATCCAATCTATAAGTTACAAGAACTACTTTTTATTCTCTGATTTATTCTCTCTCCTTTTCTATCACTCTCCTTTTGACCCAATGCCTTTCCTTACTTATCTGATGTAAATTTGCATTTTTGAAAATATGCAACCTTACATTATTTTTGTGTCCTTTTTGCCCTCCTTTTTTCTGGTAGTTTGTTTTTATCCCTATTTTTTTCCAGATTGGATAGTTTCATCAACTATTTGTTGATCATTGTATGTTTATGCATATTTAAGAATGAAATAAAAATCTGATTAATATGTTGAAGATGGGTCACATAGGGGAGAGTTATTGTTTTGCGGATTTCACGACTGAGTCATTGCACAACTAACTGTATTGAGGAATGACAGTATGTAAAGGATTTTTTCCCTAGGTTTATTCAATTCTTCCAGAAAACATTTTTCTAATTTTTCATTGCCTTAATGTTTATGGTAAAAGGAGGGTTGGAGGGTGTGGTTTTGTAAGCTTTTCTGGTGTCCTAGGAGAAGGATTCTACAGTTTGGTATTGAGACTTTTCTATATCCCACTCTCCTCCCTTTCTCAATCCCACACTTCACCCTAGACTTTCACTGTACATGGGAGCCTTAAATCAGGGATCTCTTTTTGTATCTCTAGAAACTATTCCTCCTCTCTCTTGCTGGGTAGAGATAGGATGGATCACCATTACCTTGTTGCACAGAAGGGGTGTGGATCACATGGTCCATGCCCCATGCAACACTTGAAACTAATTCCCTGTCCTTTGTTTTTAGTCCCCCATCCTACCTCAATATGCTATAGGCTTTTATTGTTACTTATTCCACCTTGCTAATTCAGTTGCCATCCTTCATTTATTTTTTTCTTCATAAATTTGTTCACATTTTCTTCTTTCCTCAACTTTTTTGTAGGTTTGTCTGCCACAGCAAAGTACCCATATAGGTTGCTGTCCTTTTGAAAGAGTTTTCTTTAGTGACGATAAATGAAGACATTTTCGCTATGTGTTATCTGAAAATGTACTGTTAGGAATAATGATTTCACTGATTCAAAAAGAGCCTATCCTAAATCAATCCTCTATCTTGTGCAATAATATAACTTCTCAGTAACACTCTTGCTCCTTCCTTTTCAGTTAGCAATTGACAAGCTATAAAAAATATTATCTACTTTAATATATCGCTTGGCTGATAATATACTTGATATTTCTTAGGTATTGTAATGTTTTTTTCACCGAGATTAGAATTTGTAACTAAATATATTAAAGTCAGAAAGTGAAAAGTAATAACTACTATTTATGTGTTATTTTAATACATAATTTTCAAGAGATAAGATTGGCATCATGTATATTGTTGATATGTTCTTAAATATAATATGGAAATAAATTTTTTATAATGCAAAAAATAAATTGAATTTGAACACATCAGTTTGGGGAATGGGAATCATCTGGTCAGGAGCATGAATTTTGGACTCTGACAATCCTGGGCTTCAATGAAAGCTTTGCCAACTACTAGATGTCTGACCTTGGACATGATACTTAAATAACTTCTCTTTGTCTCAGTTTCTTTATCTCTAAAATGGGGGTGAATACAGGAAAATACTGTATTCATAGAACTGTTTTGAAGATTTTCTGAGATAATTCAGGTGCATTTCTAAATAGTGACTGAGATAAACTGAATGCCCAATGAACATTTGCTGACATTAAAATTATTACAATTAATATTGATGAGCCATTGATTAGTGAAAGTCTCTTGGATTATGGAAAAATTATCTAAAGAAAGCTTTAAATGGTCAAAGGTCTCTGCAGAATAAAACATGGAATAGAATTTGACAATAGAAGAATGAGTGTCTGATGCTTTCTATACATATGTGGACTAAAGTACTAGAAGTATAACGGAAATGTCAGAACACTCAAGAAAATGCAGAAGAAAATGAGTTCCAAAAAAGTATAAAGACAAAGTAACTAAAGATATCTATATTTTAGAATATATTAGCAATTTCAAAGGTATCATTACATTCACCATTTCATAGATAAAATTAGAAATTGGGGAAGACTGATTTAAAGGAGCAACTTTTCCAACTGCATGGTAGTTAAGGTAAAATTCAACTTTATATTTAAAAAAATGACTACCCATTTACAATAGCAAACATATGGAATCAACCTAAGTGCCCATCAACAGACAATTGAATAAAGGAAATGTGGCGTGTATATGTATATGCATATGTACATACACACACACACATACACACACAATGGAATACTATTCAGCCATAAAGAAGAATGAATCACATCTTTTGAAGCAACTTGGATCAAACTGGAGGCCATTGTCTTAAGTGAAATAACTCAGAAACAGAAAAATACTACTACATGTTCTCCCATGTATAAGTGGAAACTACATAATGTATACATGTGGATGTAGAGTGTAGAAAAATATACATTGGAGATTCAGAAGGGTGAAAGGGTAGAACGGGGGTGAGGGATGAGAAATTGCCTAATAGGTACAACGTACATTAGTCCAGTGATGGTTAGACTACCCAGCCTTCACTAAGCAATATTTCCATGTAACAAAACTGCACCTGTACCCTTTAAATTCATTCAAATCAAAAAGTGACTACCCACAATTCCACTAGTACACCAGGTCTATGCAGAGTTTTAACTCAAATATTATATATATTATGTGGATAAAGCACCTGCAGTGACTATGAAACAGGCAGACTTTTTCTTTAGTTGGCCCTTGCATTTATATGGAAAATTCTGTGCTAAGGTTCCATCTATTTATGTTCTGTCACCTTTTGATTCATCTCTTGTAAAAGTCAATATGTCACTATTCTCTGTATGTCAGTGGAGACTGATTGGAGTGCTGACTTTAAAGACATGTCAGAAAGTCATTGCAAAAAAAAGACAACAACCTTTACTGGGAGAGAATGATGGTAAATGTCAAAGAACAAAAGATTTAAATGTGATTTAAAGACTGAAATGCAAAATGTTTAACTGTATTGCAGGGACATTAGGTTCCAAATCATGTAAAAATGACCTAAGTTCATGGAAAAGTCATGCAGAGTCCCTTTGGAATGTCATTTCTCTTCCAGTTTCTGCTGGAGGGGAGGAGGAAGGAGAATTAACCATAGATATTTTTCTGGAAGAATCCCCATCTGCCGTAAGGCAGGAGGGAAATCTAAACACAAAGGGGAAAGAACAATTTCAAGTTCACATTATGGGCTTCCTGTTCCCTTACCATGCTTTAAATGAAAGACGGTTATGTCTATAAATGTGTGGGGTCCTCTTATTTTCATGGATAC
Organism: Cheirogaleus medius; assembly: GCA_008086735.1. NCBI lineage: Eukaryota > Metazoa > Chordata > Mammalia > Primates > Cheirogaleidae > Cheirogaleus > Cheirogaleus medius. The sequence continues at coordinate 5,951,261 of VBSM01000316.1, forward strand.
TGTACCCATAAGAGCTTCCAATAAAGAAGAAATACTATCTCCAATGTGAATAAAATTATGCTGAAGCAGCCTACAGCAATTTATTAATCTTTACTTCTATACTGTTATTCTCATTATTTAACTTAGATCATCTCTGAACATCAACCCATTCCTTAGGTTTGCTCTGTGTTAAGTTGTTAAAGAGATTAGCGAAACAGCTCTAGAGTGAAAATGGTCTGAGGCTGAAGCACGATGCTAGGGTTGAGTTGAGGATGGGTAATGGCTAGAAAAGTTAACCTAAAACAATTTTCTAAAATATATCTTTAATGAGAAAGTGCGATCCCTAAAATTTGTCTTGAACAATTTTTTTTCCTTCAGACCTCTTACAGGACTCTGGAGTTTCCATACCTCAGTGACAAGAGCATAGCAAAGGAATTCAGCTCAATTTAGTAATTACCTCGTGTTACTCTAGCTAAGAGTTGTTTTGCTCTCACTGGCTTAGTAGAGTCATTTGAATGCTTTGATTCTAGTAATAAAACTTCCAACGGGTAGGGTGGCAAATTCCCATGTAATGTTTAGCTTATTATAATGATCATATTCAAAGCTTTCGCAAAGTAAATTTTTACCAGAGATTTTGTCAATGTGAGTGGAAATAGGAGAAAATAAGAGAGCCAAAGTCAGGCTGGGAGAGTGCTTCCCTGTCCAAATTAGGCCCCGTGATGATAGTGGACACTCGTTTTTGTCCCTTTCATTGCAAGAGGGAAAGTTCTCTCCAATATTCTCCCCGTGTGTTTCCAGGATGCTAACTCACCCCCTACTGTATTAGCACTCTTCAGAGAAAGAGAACCAATAAGATATATATGTAAAATATATACATATGTGTGTCTGTGTGTGTGTGTGTGTGTGTGTGTATGAAGAGATTTATTAGGAAGAATTGGCTCCTGTACTTACGGAGGATAAGGAGCCCCCTGACCTGCCATCTGCAAGCGGGACACCCAGGAATACTAGTGGTATAATTCAGTCCAAATCTGAAGGCCTGAGAACCAGGATAGTCCCTGGTGTCAGTTTCGGTCTGAGGACAGGAGAACACTGGTGTCCCGGCTGAAGCAGGCAGGCAGGCAGGAAAAAGGGGTGAATTCTTCCTTCCTTCCCTCATCTATTGTTCTACCAGGTCCTCAAGAGATTTATCAATCCCACCCACGTTGGGGAGTGTCATCTGCTTTACTGAGTCCACTGATTCAAATCCTAACCATCGGGAAACACTTTTACAGACACACCCAGAAATAACGTTGATCCAAGTATCTGGGTGCATCCCGTGATCCATTCAAGTTAACATGTAAAATTAACCATCACACCAGCCTACACGGTACAGCACACACATCAGACCACAATTTCTCAAACTATCTATGGTGAAGGAGCCCCACCCCCATCCACGGTGTACTGATACTTGTGTAAAATACAATAAAAATGATTCACTGAAAAACTGACACATAAAACAAAGACATACAAAATATGAGCCTCATTTTTCATTATTAGATTCAATTACCCTGTTAATTATAATAAAATTTATAACATTCTCAATTTCTATACTTATCTTGTCACGGATGGTAATAAAAATGTGTGAGCAGGCACTGGTCCATGGATCACACTTTGAGTAGCCTACTTAGAAAGGTCAACAGTATTCTCTGGTTACCAGTGATTATTTCAGGGGTGTTCTTATGACCTAAGCTGGTCACATCTATCTGAATGTTGGGACTTTTAGTTGGGAATGCTGGGACAATTATTTGCTTGTGAGGACATCTAGCCAAGGAATATCATTTTAGAAGATAAAAGCTATTCTTTGACTATCTTATCAAAGAATCATTAATTTGTATCAGAAAATTGGGGAGGGCAGACACTCAGGAATACTTTGCTAAGGAGCATGATGTGTCTGAGAAGTTATAACCCATAGTATCCGATTGGTTCCAGAGATCACCTGGAAGTTACAAATGGTGGAGGGTAGAGAAACCTCTCCTCTGCATTGGGATAGCTCCATGTAGGACTTAATGCTAAAACTACATTATCAGGTCAGGTCAGAGCCCCCAATTTATAGCTGTTTGTTTCTCCTAGTTTCCAGAAGTAAATACTTATTAAATGAAGACTTTATTAAGGATGCATATCAAAGAGAGGAGGAAGTGGCACCTCTTGGCAGATTTTATCCTCAAGGGAGGTTACCTGCTCCTGAAAGGAGATCCTGCCAGGCTTGAAGGCTGTCTTAACCCTCCATAAGAGATCAAGCAAGAGTGTTGGCCCAAGTGAGTCAAATAAAGGGCTGCACCAATTAAGAAAGACACGAGAAGTCAGGAGAAGAGAACTTCTGTCATGATGATAAAGAGTTTAGAAAAGAAAGTGTAGGAAAAGGGGTGGAAGGGATATTGGGATTATTTAAACCTGACAAGAGGTAGCAGGATCACTTGAGCCCAAGAGTTTGAGGTTGCAGTGAGCTATGATGAGGCCACTGAACTCTAAGCAGTGACAGCGTGAGACTCTCAGAAAAGAAAAAAAAAGGAAACAAAAAGAAAATAAGGTCACTCTCTAGGTATTTTGGGTTATGTTAACGGTTAAAAACAGTAACATGGTATGGGAAGGGTAGGTGGGCTTGAGCTTAACCCAGGGGCCTGGCAGCCCTACTATTTAAAGAGGGTTTAACTAGAAAACTGGTAGATTCCCTCCTAGCTACACTTCCCTTCTCCCTCCTCCTAATGGGGCTGCTGTGAAAATTTGATGAGGTCATGGATGTATTATAAAACTATCAGTTACTTTGTTGGTCACTGAGATGTAGTTAGTGATTAACAGTTATCCAAAATGACTACTGCCATGTACTTATTATATATATATATATATATATACCATCATTCTGACCTTCCAAAACTGCATTCAGCTACCTTCACCCTTAGTAAAATCTCCTCACTGTAGTTGTTCAGGCATTAGCAGGTTGATCATTTATTTATTTATTTTGAGATGAAGTCTCGCTTTGTCACCTGGGCTAGAGTGCCGTGGTGTCAGCCTAGCTTACAGCAACCTCAAACTCTTGGGCTCAAGCAATTCTTCTGCCTTAGTCTCCTGAGTAGCTGGGACTACAGGTGTGTGCCACCATGCCTGTCTAATTTTTCTGCTTTTAGTAGAGACGGGGTCTTGAACTCCTGACCTTGAGCAATCCTCCTGCCTCTGCCTCCCAGAATGCTAGGATTATAGGCGTGAGCTACCACGCCCAGGCTGATCATTTCATATTAATAGCAATGATTCAGGAAATGGCTGGACCTAGGATTGCCCTTCCAACTCACATTGTGTAAGGTTCTAAGTGCCATGGAAGAACTGCTTGGGCTTTAACAGAAAGTAGCAGAAGAGATGAGCAGGAGAAGCAACAGGAATTGAGAATCTGCAGTCCATCAGGGTTGTACTAGGTCGAGGTGAGACAAGAAATACCAGTAACCTCATTGGGAGGCCTGGGCTTCTCAGGGCAATAAGCTAGACAGACAGTCACTCCTTTCCTCCACGCATGGGCTCTCTGAGCCTCTACATGCTGAGCTTGGCGAAGATGCATCTCATCAGACAGAAGATGAGGTTACTGCACATCCAGCTACCTGTGTGATCACCTGGGCACATTAATATCCCCTTTCTTTCTCTCTTATGCCCTCTGGTTTCCTGCCTTCTGGGGCCCCAATTTACCTCAGATGTTAGGTCCATTTCTCTTCTTTCTTGGCCTTGGTTCCTGTGCTGAGTTTGCCCCATTCCCATGTCCCCCACCTAAACCTGTACATCAGCTGCCCACTCCCTCCACTCTCTCCTCCACCCCTTCAGCATGACCCGGCTCTCCCCTGGGGGTTGGTTACATCCTCGCCAGTTTCTGTGCTGCCCCTACTCATGCAGACTCACCCTCACCCCAACCCCGCTCCTTGGATTTTGCCTCTAAGTTCCCATTGGTGCATCATCACCCCTCCCTAACTGACACTCTTCAAGAGGATGTGAAGCTCTTGACTCAGGTGTTCCTGCATCAGAGCTCTGATCCTCCCCCTTGGGTCATCCCCAGTGGCCGGTACCCCACAGCCTTACCTCCTCTTCCAACATCCCCTCCACACACAGCCCTACTCAGCATCTTCCCCTCCCAAGACCCCCTACCCTCTGTTTCTGCTGCTCGTCAGCCCGCCCTTCCCTCCTTCAACCCATTCCTGCCCAGCGTCACCCTGGCTTCTCACCCTCCTTAATTCAGGCTCATGTCAACCTGTTCAACCTGTTTCTTCCCTTCCCAAATTGCCTTGGGCTCCTGATCATCCCCTCCTGCCCCTTCTGTTCCTCCAGCTTGGGAAGGACACAGAATTACCATGGAAGCACAGGTGGGAAAACACAGACAGGCCTGGCATGCTAAAGGAGAATTACAATAACATCAGACTTTGCTCCCAGATGTGTTTATCCACATGTACACTCATTTTTGCCACGTACATATACATTTTAACACTAACATATTAGCCAAGACATCATTTTTGTTCATTTTTTTTGTTTAACATTCAAAGTTCATTTCCGACTGAACTAATTCTCTAATTATGTATAGGATTGCATAAAAAACTAGAAAGTGACCAACATACTAGATTTTTCAGCAAATGTTACAGCATGCATATCTAAAAGTACTGATGTACTTAAAAAGTATTTAATCTTATTGCTTATTACTTTTACAAAAGTCTACATTTAACATCCTAGATTATATCACAATCCTGTTTTTGTTTTACATTTTTATGTGTCTCCAAAAAAATGTGAATTATTGAATGAACTGTTAAAGAGTTCTTGATAGAGTTTTTAAAATTGGTTCATTTTTAAGGCAGTTTTAATTTTGTGGCATATTGAGCAGATAATACAAAGAGTTCTCACGTAACCCTACCTTTACAGCTTAACCTATTATTAACATAATTCATTAGTGCATTATTGTGGTGCATTTGTTAAAGTTGATGAGCCAATATAGACACATTATTATTCATTAAAGTCCCTAGTTTACTTTAGGTGTTATACAGTTCTATAGTTTTTAACAAATGCCTTATTCCACGTGTCTACCAATACAGTATCCACAGAAAAGTTCAACTGCCTTTAAAATCCCCTGGGTACAACCTGTTAATCTCCCTGCCTCTGACCCCAAAACCCTGGGAACCACTAATTATAGTTTTTACAGTTTTGCTTTTTCCAGAATGTCAAATAGTTGGAAGCGTTTGGTGCATAGCCTTCTCAAACTGGCTCTTTTTACTTAGCAATTTATATTTAAGATTGGTCCATGTCTTTGTGGCTTCATAGCTCAAATATTCAATTTTATGGATGCACCATCATTATCCATTCACATTTTAAGGGACATCTTGGTTACTTCTGGGTGGGGCAATTTGAACAAAACTGCTATGAACACTTTTGCATAGTTTTTTGTGTGAGTAATTCAACTTACTTAGGTAAATAGCTGGGAGTGTGATTACTGGGTCATATGGTAACATTACATTTAACTTCTAAGAAACTGCCAAACTGACTTCCAAAGTTGCTGCATCATTTTGCATTCCCACCAGCAATGTGAGCTCCTATTGCTCTGCATCCTTGTCAGATTTCTTATTGTCAGTTTTCACTTTCTTTTAGCCATTTTAATAGCTGTCTAGTGTTATCCACCTCACTGTTGTTTAATTTGCAATTCCCTAAGGACATATGATATTGAACATCTTTTCATATGTTTATTTGCCATCTGAATATCTTATTTTGAGGTAACTGTTCAGATTATTTGCCCCTTTTTTAAAAGTGTTGCTTTCTTGTTGAAGTTTAGGAACTCTTTATATATTTTGGATACATGACAGTTCAATTCC
>VBSM01000316.1:5964203-6010425 GCA_008086735.1 Cheirogaleus medius
TTTAAGGTATCTCCATATTGCTTTCCACAGAGGCTGAACTAGTTTGCAGTCCCGATGTGAGGCTATTGAGAACCAAGTGGAAACTGTTAAGAAAGCTCTTGATTGAACAATCCTGACAATGTATAAAGATGGATGCTTGTTGGAAGGTCTCTCCCCTTGTTTACCACCAATATGAGAAAGTACCTTTGATATAAGTTAGAGGAATGTAAAGCTTCAACAAGATGCAGGATGTACTTTCTGACTTAGAAAATAAACAAAAAGTAAAAAAATGGACAAGGATTAATCTATGGGAAAAAAATACTAATTTTTATGGGGAAAAGGCTTATAACCCAAAATAAAATTAGAGATATCCTAACTTTATCTTTGAGATAGAGATATACAAAATTAAACTAAGTGCCTTTGGATTTTGCATTTTTAATAGGAGAAAATTTATTTGCAATGGATGCATCTAATTCACAAAATGCAGCAACTGTCTTATCTCTTTACTATTCTAATAATTTGTTTTAATGTAGTTCATCTTAAATGGTTTTAAGCAGTATGAAATGGTATTTAAAAATCACCTCTGTTTGGATCTCCTAAAGCTGACTTGTGATATTTTCTTAGTAGGTAGTTATAAAAAATTTGGTAGTGGACCTGATTTATTAGTATTTTTTAAACAGTACTAGTTACACTGGAATCCTGCAAAAGACGTTTCCCTGAGCTGAAATTCAGTAAAAATATTTGTCACTGGGTTATGAAAAAAGTGTCAAACATGGCAATATTTTCTTTTAAAAACAAAATAAGCTTAGAATTATATCTTAAATATATTATGGATAATTTGGCTTTCTTTAAAGCCAGGGAAGTAAAATTATAATAAATTCTGATTTTAACATAAATAAAATATTGAAACTTAAAATAATATTGTTTTAACACAGTTCCTCTTGACTTTTTCAATATTTTCACAACTCCTTTCACATTATAGGAAAAATTAACCATTAAACATTAACGAGAATGTATATGTAATTGTAAGCTTTTCCTTTTCACCTGGGGCATCTTGGCCAGGCAGGCCCCATGCCTGTGGTCGTTGACAGGTGCCAATACTCAGGCTCTCCTTTAACAATCGCACCCCCCGCCACGTCTGTATCTGCTCCAGATTCAAAACATGGAAACAGCCTTGAATCTGCAATGAATGCTTCAAACGCTCGAAGCATGGTCCTTTTGTAAACTGAGTGCATACAGCACTCTTGACATAACTAAATCCAGCTTCGAAAAATACTCCATTTCAAATGGCATCATGCCAACAGAGCCCAGACGTTCACAGACCACACCCGACCGGATAAAGGCATAACCCTTCACTGCCAGTCTTCGCCACCACAGGACTCAAGGGCCATAAAAAGAGCAGGACTTCACCAGCTTGGCCCAGTCATCTCCATAGAGACCGTGCTGCTGTCACTCACGATAAGCACCCGGCATCTCTCACAGAAGGCTCTGCCCAAATCAAGGACCCTGCCTTGCAAGACGCCGATGACCAACTGGATTGGCCCAGAGCACTCTTCTTGTCCACATAACTCTTTCTGGACTCATTCTTTAACCCCTTTTCCTATCCCCTTTTTTCTTGATGTTAAATGTCACTTTATTTGATGCAGGAATTTTACCCGTAACATTTATATATTAAGCATACCATGTATGGTTTGCAATTACCGACTCACTTGTGGATTGGTCTGAGCCTGTGTGCCCACGGCTCTGACTAGGAGTGCATGAGAATACTGAGAACCGTCTCCTTGGGAACTACACGTAGCTCGTGGCTTTTTTGGTTGAAATAGCATCAGTAAAAGTCTTGACCTTATGGAAAGACATAAACATGCACGGACCTGATTTTGTCTTACCTTGTACTGCGTCTCACTCAAAAACGGACAGAATAAGCTTGATAAGAACAGCCCAGAGGATAAAGACGCCTTCTGCCCACGCTGGGCAAGGCACCTCCCCTCACTTATCATTTCCACCTGGGGCTCCACGGAATACGCAGGCGTGCCGCAGGCCTGCTAGGGTGGGGTCAGGCACCCACTTCCAGCTGCCTGGGGTGTAAACGCAGGACACTTGGTGGTCCCTGGTCCCGGGAAACAGTTATTAGGCGCCAACCCTGCCCTCTCTGTGCCCTTCCTCCAGCCTGCCTCTCTCCCGTCATCTCCCTCGCAGGTGAAGACACACAGAGAAGTGGTGTGTTCAGCATCCAACCCGGCCACCCTCATCCCCAGCTGCCCACAGCCCAGGCACCAACCCACCACTGTGCTCAGGCCCAGAACAGAGCAGGCGCCACACTCCCACTCTGTTCCTAAGATGTCATTGGTTTTCCTGAGCTAAAGAACATTCGAGAACTGTGTCAGTGGCTGACAGTGGACAAATTAGAAGTATCTTTGCAAATTAGAAAATAAAGTGAAAGACTTCCTAGGCCTACACTTCTAGACCTCCTAGGTTTAGACTTCTACAAAAACTCAGCATTATTACTATCTTCTCACCATATCATTAGCGCATCCTTGTCCCAGCTCTGCCTGGGCCCTGAGCAGCACAGCACATGCGTGGGGCTGCCCGTGACCTACAAGACCAGGGTGAAGCTCAATCTGCACAAACCCTAGTGTATTTGGTATCACTGCAGCTTCTCACTGCCGCCTGAGGGAGGTTTGCATTTACAAGGAAACCCTCATTCCGGATCCATAAGGTCCTCCTTGGAATATTCTAGACAGGGATGGAGCTTAGAATGCATCAGGACTGCTATTTGATCAAACAGGTGGGCGCCATAGCCTAGCCAAACTGACACATACAATTAACCATCACAGTCAGCATAGGTGAATTTGCAGTGGCAGATTGGTGTTTTAAAATTTTTATAATTATATATTTTTAATTTTATTTATAAAAAACTTCTGATTTCACAGGAATCACTGGTTAGAACAAACGTAAATTTATTTAAGTAAAACAATTGATTTTTTAAAAAATAAATATTTGACATAAGTAGTATGTGGTAGTGTAATGAAACTTGCATTGAAATGATTGAGATTAGAGAAACAATGGTAAGGATTGCTATACCCCTGTAACAAGAAAATGTCATGATAGAATTGGGGTTTAGGAAGATTAATTGTTCTGACCTGAACAAAGGTCATAAAGGAGAAAAAATTCATCAACAAATAATAAATGTAAAAAATGTTCTGTCTTGGAATAGTGATAAAATAATGCATTTTATAAAGATAATTTTTACCATATTCTTTGAATGTAATTTTCTCAATCAGCTGTTCCAATTTTTTTTAAGTTGCTTATGCTATTTATTTTCAAAAATGTTTTTAAATTTTGTGTAATCTGAGTAGTCTTTTGCTTTATGATTTATTTAAATGATTTTAAGCTTAGGAAGTCATCCTGAGTTTTTAATTCACAGATCTAATATCTTGTTCAAGTGGTCGTTTGCAAAGAATGTTTTAAAAAATATTTAAATGTTTAATGGATCTGGGATTCATTTTGTTATACATTTTGAGAGATGCATCTAAATTAATTTTCTTTCTCTTAAATTCCTACCCAGTTATTCCGGCACAAGTTAATGACTAATTCTTCCTTTCTGGTGATGCCACTTTTATTTTCTAGCAAATTATTATATGGAACAAAATCAATTTCTGAACAATCTTATTTCCTATATCTGTATTTTTTTCATCTTTCAGTAGTGCCTTATTTTAATTATCATAGCTTTAAGAAACAATGATGATATAGCACCGCTTGTATACTCCTGGATACAGCTGGAACCCATTCTACTAAGTGAAGTATCTCAAGAATGGAAAAACAAGCACCACATGTACTCACCAGCAAATTGGTATTAACGGATCAACACCTAAGTGGACATGTAGGAATAACATTTGTCGGGTGTTGGGCGGGTGGGAGGGGGGAGGAGGGGATGGGTATATACAAACATAATGAGTAAGATGTGCAACGTTTGGGGTATGGTCATGCTTGAGACTCTGCCTCAAGGGGGGAGGGGGGCGTGGGCAATATACATAACCGTAATATTTGTACCCCCATAATATGCTGAAATAAAAAAAAATTAAAAAAAAATCATAGCTTTATAATATATTTAAATATCTAGTTTGGCCAGTCCTATCTCATTATTCATATTTTTCATTTGAAATTTTCTTTGATAATCTTATCTAATTTTTCTTTCTGAGACCATCAGCATCTAGTCATATTCTCAAAAATTTTCATGGAAAGTTAATTGGATTTTATATAAATCATTAGGGAAATTGTATTAGAGTTCTCCAGAAAAATAGAACCAATAGGAGATTTTATGTATATATATATACACATATATATTCTACCGGATGGGAAATTGGGAAATTTGTGTGTGTGTGTATACATATGTATATATATGATTTATACTATATATATATGTATATGAGAGAGAGAGGTTTTATAAGGCATTAGCTGACACAATTATGGAGGCTGAGAAGTCCCAGAATCTGCCTCTGCAAAGTGGGGAACCCAGGATAGCTGGTGGTGTGGTTTGAAGGCCTGAGAACTAGAGAGCTGAGCGCAGGAGAAAATTGATCTCAGCTCCAGCAGTTAGGCAGAGTGAATCCAGCCTTCCTCTGCCTTTGTGTGCTATCCAGGCTCTCAATGGATGGGAAGGACGCCCACCTACATTGGGGAAAGCCATCTGCTATACTCTGTCCATCGATTCAATTGCTAATCTTTTCTGGAAACACCCTCATAGACACACCTAGAAATAATGTTTATCCAGGTGTCTGGGCATCCTGAGGCCCAGTCAAGTGGACACATAAACTAACCTTCACTAGGGTTGTAATGAATTTACCTGTATACACATGTTCAACTTTGGTGTTTGTGACTATAGAGCATAAATAAGAGCAGAGCCAATGAATTAGTCTAAAACAACAAAAAAGACATTTTATCTCAGTTGCCTTTTTCACTTAAGCAATTTAGATATATAAATAGTCAAATTGAAATTGATTTCTTTTTATTTTTGCATCTAAATGTCTGGTGGAGATTTAACCCAACAATCAAGGCTCCAATGCCTGGCTTCAGGGAACAGAATAAAAGAAACAATGATAAATATAGTGAATGGATTTAGAAATTATTGAAGGATAATTTGCATTTCAACTTTTATTTTAACTTTTGTTTTAATTCCTTAGTATTCCAATTGGAAACCCATGATCCCTTTCTACAGAGATTTAGACCAAAGGTGTTTATAAATCTTTTTTTTTGTTTTTTTAACATTTCTTTCCCCTCTTATTCTGTTATTAATAGTATCTGTATGCCCAGTTCTCCTGGCCTTGGCTAATTCTTGGTACTCTTGAATCTCTTCTGATAGCAGAAAACAGTGATCAGATGGGTTGAATGATTCACAGGAAATTTAATCTGATCTCAGCCATGTGTAAGAAGCAACCTGATGTGAACTGAAATTGTAATGCCAGGAATTATCTGATTCCTGAGACCTCTCGTCCTTCCCTGCCCCCTGAATGATCCCTAAAGAAATTAAAGCATGTAAAATACGATAAACGTAGATTTGTTGACTCGGCCATTGAACTGGACATCTTGCCTTTTTGCAGGTAAAACTAAAGAGGGGAATCACAGATTCTAGATATCATTTATAAGGAAAAAATATGTAAGTATATTCATGTAAGGTGCTCTTTGATGTAGTAATGTCTTATTTCCCTTTTTACTGAGCTTTGAATCCAGATGTAAACATAAAACAAAACAAAACAAACAACCAAAACAAAGGAACCTCTGTTCACAAAAATTTTAGTTGCAAAGACTGATGACCTGAAAAATAGAGTCAACATAATGTGACTGGTCAGTTCACTATTCTGAAAAAAATGAATCCTCTATCTATGGCTGGCTAAGAAAGACCAGTTATGATGCAAAAAAGCTGAGAAATGGTAGGATAAAGTAAAGAAACAAAGAGGAGGGAAGAACTGGACATAAAAAAAGTGTAGGGAACAGAAGAAACAGCAAACTCGGTGGTGCCAATGTTGAAGATAATGGTAACCATATTAATGTAACAACTGGTACATTGCCAGCTTCTAATGATTCACATCTCCCAGCATTTGCCTTTGCATAAGTCCTCTCCCTGTGAACCTGAGTTGGGACTGTGAGTTTTTCTAACCAACAGGAAGTGGCAGAAGTGATGCCGTGTCCGTTCTTGGCCTAAAGCTTAAGAAGTTCTGCCTTTGTGCTCTGGGGATTGAGCTGCCATGTAAGAATTTTGTTACCTTGCTGGAGAAGCTACATGGAGAGGCCATAGAAGAGGTGACCTAAGAGCGAAAGGCCCTGAGACTACAGAGGTAGAGATAAAAGCCCAGCCATCCCATCGTCCCAACTAAGCCCAGGATTCTTCTAGCCTACCCAGCTGTGTGAATCCACAGGCGTGACCATTGGCAAGATCAATGGAAGAATCACCTAGCTAAGCCCAGCCAAGGCTCTAAAATTGTGAGCAAATAAAATGGTCATTGTTTCGAGCCACTAAGTTTTGGGATGGTTTTGTAATACAGCAAAAGATAACTGTCAATATGGTAATGGAGGAGATGAGTCAGGGGTCAAGACCCAATGACTCCACACACTCTTGGGCAGTTTGGTGTAGAGTGAAGATGAAGGCTTGTGACCACAGCAAGCTTGGTTCAAATCCTCATTTTGTCATTTTTTAGTTCTGTCGCCTTGGGTGAGTTACTTAATCTCTCTGAGCCTCAGTCTTCTTCTCCACAAATTGAGAAAAATATTTCTTCCTTTACAGGACAGTTAGAAAACAAAAGGAGTGGAAGTTTTTGGCACATATGAACAAGCCCCCAAATACTAGTTCTGTTCCATGTCTTCTCTATGGTTCCCTCGACCCCTTAGGGAATAAAAAGTTACCTTAATGACTTGAACTCGGAAGAGGAGTCCAGCAACCTGCTAAAGGCTGTTCCACCATAGGTCAAATTGGCACTGTGTGCATGCATTTGTTAAACAATCACTATATTTATATAAAGAAGAGGTAATCAACCAAAATACAAGTGAAAGTTTTTTTTAAAAAAATGATGACAGGTTTGGGGGCCATTGCTGGAGCCTATATCCCAGATCGTCTACACCTGCTCCTCTGGAACACCGTAATTGTTTATTAGGAAAATTTGGGCCATCAAGGAATGTTGAAGTTACATGCAGCTTATTTTTATTGTAAAAGGCATGAAGGCATATATTATATTTCAGTTAGAGTTTCACAAAAATATATGTCGATTGTTTGTGAATTTCACCTAGGCAAAAATTACGTATTTCAAGGAAGCATTAAATAAGTTTTGGTGCTTGTTGAGCCCTTGCTTTAGTACCTGAAGGTGATTTAGGGTCTTGGAAAGGAAGAGGTCCCATATTGTGTATCTAAATTATGTTAAAACTGGGCAGACAGCCATTTTCCAAGCTCCCCGAGAGAAAATACACAAACACACACACCCCAAACAACTAAGGAGAAAAGAAGTAAACCTGGCTTGGTCTCGGTTTCCAATTTGTAAGATGAGAAAGCCACACTAGATTTCTCAGTCAGAATAAAAGGTTCTCCCAGGTCACTTCCAAGACTGTAGCAGACGTCTCACCTCCCGTTGCCTGCATGAGATCTTCATGAACAGTAAGATTAAGGTTGCTCTCCTGCAAACTTTAATTGCACAGCTTTAAGTAGGGAAAGAATCAAAATACTCCTGCAGATTCTCTTTTGTAATTTTATTTTTAATTGTGTTCTTATTGTTTCCATTTTCTTTTAAAAGAGAAATAAATGAAAGCCTCAAGTTGCCAAATGACTACACACATTTCCTCCTCATACACCTACCCTAGCAAGTTAACCTAAAACAATTTTCTAAAATGTATTTTTAATGAGAAGCTTCGATCCCTGAAAGTTGTCTTGAGCATTTTTTTTTCCTTCAGACCTCTTATAGGACCCTGGAGTTTCCATACCTCAGTGACAAGAGCATAGCAAAGGAATTCAGCTCAATTTAGTAATTACCTCCTGTTAGTCTAAGTAAGAGTTGTTTTGCTCTTAAGGGCTTAGGAGAGTCCTTTGAATGCTTTGATTCTAGTAATAAAAGTTCCAACGGGTAGGGTGGGCAAATTCCCATGTAATGTTTAGCTTTTTATAATGACCATATTCAAAGCTTTCGCAAAGTAAATTTTTACTGGAGACTCCAAATAAGGGCGGGTCAATGTGGACGAAGGCATGAGAAAATAGGAGAGCCAAAGTCAGTCTGGGAGAGTCCTTTCCTCTCCAAATTAGGCCCCGTGATGATGGTGGACATTTGTTTTTGTCCTTTCTCATGGCAAGAGGGAAAGTTCTATCCAACGTTCTCCCCATGTGTTTCTTGGATGCTGACACCCCCCCCCCCCACTGTATTAGCACTCTCCAGAGAAAGAGAACCAATAAGATATATATGTAAAATATACATGTATGTGTTTGTGTATATGTGTATATGTATAAATAAAAGAGATTTATTAGGAAGAATTGGCTCCTGTACTTACAAAGGATAAGGTATCCCCTGACCTGCCGTCTGCAAGCGGGACACCCAGGAAAGCTGGTGGTATAATTCAGTCCAAATCTGAAGGCCTGAGACCAGTCCCTGGTGTCCGTCTCAGTCTGAGGAGAGGAGAACACTGGTGTTCCAGTGGAAGCAGGCAGGCAGGCAGGAAAAAGGGGTGAATTCTTCTTTCCTTCCCTCATCTTTTGTTCTATCAGGTCCTCAAGAGATTGACTGATGCCCACCCATGTTGGGGAGTGTCATCTGCTTTACTGAGTCCACTGATTCAAATCCTAATCACATCGGGAAACACTTTTACAGACACACCCAGAAATAATGTTGATCCAAATATCTGGGTGCACCCCATGATCCAGTCAAGTTAACACATAAAATTAACCATCACCCCAGCCTACAAGGTGGAGCATGCACATCAGACCAGAGTCTCTCAAACTATCTATGGTGAAGGAGCCCCACCCCCATCCATGGTGTACTGATACTTGTGTAATATACAATAAAAATGATTCACTGAAAAACTGACACATAAATCAAGACATACAAAATATGAGCCTCATTTTTCCTATTAGATTCAATTACCCTGTTAAATTATAATAAATATTCCTCTCTTTTTTTGGCTTATAAACAGAAATTTATTTCTCACCTTTCAGAAGGCTGAGTAGTCTAAGATCAAGATGCTGGTAGATTTGGTGACTGGTGAGGGCCTGTTTCCCAATTCATAGATGGTACCTTCTCACTGTAACTTCAATGGTAGAAAGGGTGAGGCAGCTCTTCGGGGCCTCTTATAAGGGCCCTGATCTCATTTTGAGGGCTTGGTTCTCATGATCTAATCACCCTATGGGCCTTACTTCCTAATACCATTACACTAATGATTAGAGTTGTTTTTATTTCAGCATCTTACGGGGGTACAAGTGTTTAGGTTACATATATTGCCTTTGCCCCACCCAAGTCAGAGATTCAAGCAAGTCCATCACCCAGACAGTGTGCACCACACACATTAGGTGTGTACATACCCATCCCCTCCTCCCCCTCCCACCTGTCCAACACCTGATGAATGTTAGTACTATATGGGCACATAAGTATTAATCAGTTAATACCAATTTGATGGTGAGTACACATGGTGCTTGTTTTTCCATTCTTGTGATACTTCACTTAGTAGAATGGGCACCAGCTCTATCCAGGATAATACAAGAGGTACTAGATCACCACTATTTTTTTTGTAGCTGAGTAGAACTCCATGATATACATAAACCACATTTTATTAATCCATTCATGTATTGATGGGCACTTGGGTTATTTCCACATCTTTGCCATTGTGAATTGTGCTGCTATAAACATTTTAGTGCAGATGTCTTCTTATAGAATCTCTCTTTTTTTCCCTCTGGGTAGATGCCCAGTAATGGGATTGCTGGATCAAATGGTAGTTCTACTTATAGCTCTTTGAGGTATCTCCATATTACTTTCCACAGAGGTTGTACTAGTTTGCAGTTCCACCAGCAGTGTATGAGTGTTCCTATCTCTCTGCATCCATGCCAACATTTATTGTTTTGGGACTTTTTGACATAAGCCATTTTCACTGGAGATAAGTGATATCTCATTGTGGTTTTGATTTGCATTTCACTGAT
Source organism: Cheirogaleus medius (assembly GCA_008086735.1). NCBI lineage: Eukaryota > Metazoa > Chordata > Mammalia > Primates > Cheirogaleidae > Cheirogaleus > Cheirogaleus medius. The sequence continues at coordinate 5,974,339 of VBSM01000316.1, forward strand.
GATTAGAGATGTTGAACATTTTGTCATATATTGTTGGCCATTAGTCTATCTTCTTTTGAAAAATTTCTGTTCATGTCCTTTGCCCACTTTTTAATGGGGTTGTTTGATTTTTTCTTGCTGATTTCCTGAGTTCTATATAGATTCTAGTCATCAGCCCTTTATCAGATGGGAAGCATGCAAATATTTTCATTCTGTAGGTTGTCTCTATGCTCTCATGATAGTTTCCTTGGCTTTGCAGAAGCTTTTTAATTTGATCAGGTCCCATTTATTTATTTTTGTTGCTGCTGTTATTGCTTTTGACATATTCTTCATAAATTCTTTGCTTAGGCCAATGTCTATAAGAGTTTTCCCAACATTTTCTTCTAGAATTCTTATAGTTTCATGCCTTAGGTTCAAGTCCATTATCCACCGTGAGTTGATTTTTGTGAGAAGTGAGAAGTGCAGATTCTGTTTCTGTCTTCTACATATGCCTACCCAGTTTTCCCAGCACCATTTATTGAATAAATATTATTTTCCCCAGTGTATGTTTTTGTCTGCTTTGTCAAAGATTAGGTGGCTTGTGCAGATGGTTTTATATCTGGGTTCTCAGTTCTGTTCCATTAGTTTATGTCTCTGTTCTTGTGCAAGTACCATACTGTTTTAGTTACTATAGCCTTGTAGTATAACTTGAAGTCTGGTAAATTGATCCCTCCCAATTTTTTTTTTTTTTTTTTTTTTTTGCTTAAGATTGCTTTTGCTATATGGGATCTTCTCTGGTTCCATATGAAGTGTAGAATTATTTTTTCTAGACTTGTGTTAAATGATGTTGGTATTTTAATAGGGATTACATTGAATCTATAGATCACTTTGGGTAGTATAGACATTTTAACAATGTTGATTCTGCTGATCCATGAGCATGGTATGGTTTTCCACCTGTATATGTCCTCTGCTTAACATTACCAATTTCTATACTTGCCTTGTCACAAACAGTAACAAAGATGTGTGGACAGGCACTGGTTCACAGATCACACTTTGAGTAGCCTGACTTATATTGGTCAACAGTATTCTCTGGTTATCAGTGATTATTTCAGGGGTGTTCTTATGACCTAAGCTGGTCACATACACCTAAATGTTGGGACTTTAGATGGGAATGCTGGGGCAGTTATTTTTCTTTTTTTCTGGCTCGATGCCATTTTGGAACACCAGAGACATGGCCTGAGAATGAGTGATGCTGAGGAAGCAGGACCAAAGCCTGGCAAGTGAGAAGCTGGATGTAATCCTGTATTGTGGGGAAATATAATCCCATATGTTAAAAATTATGCTTAAACCAGAATTCACCTGGTTTTCTGTAATTTGCAGGAGAAAGAGTCCTATGTGATTCAGTGATTAACTTGTATGTTTCCCCTTGAGCAAATGCTCACCAGCTTCTCTTTCCAAAACACCTATCTGAGTGTGCTATTCTGGTTAAGAAGACCTTGGCTTCCCACTGCCCTCAGCATGAAGGTCAGGCTTCTTAAACTGTCATTCAAAGTCTTTCACAATTGGGCCCCCTTCTGCTGTTTCAGCCTAATTTTTTGCTATTCTCATCCTCAGAAACATAACCTATGCTTTAGTGTGACCAGGCATGTACATTTATAGATGTTGTAGGTTTGTTCATGTTCTCTCTGCCTGAATTGCACTTCCCCTTCCCATACCTCTTTCTTTCTTACTAAAAATAGAGCCCTGAGAACCTAAGATTCTCATTACATTTAAATGTTAAGCCTTATTCATAGACGTTATCCCTGCTAATTCGTGGGCTAATTTTGAGAGTGTTAGCAGAAGGGAAGATTGAGGTACCCAGGCATGTGATGAAAAATGCATTTAGAACCCAAAGCTCTCATTTTATAGCAATTCTAATATGGTTATATTATGAAAATCTCAGCATTAAGGTTTGATAAAGTGTAATTTTAAGTTATTGCAAAAATGAATAAGCAAGAAATAAAAACATATGTCCATACAAAACATGTACAAGAATGTTCATAGTAGCATTATTCGCAATAGCCAAAATGTGGGAGTGAGCCAAATGTTCAACAGTTAATCAATGGATAAACAAAATGTGGTATATCCATCCAATGGAATATTGTTTGGCCATAAAAAGAAATGAAGTTTAATACATGTTACAATATAGATGAAACTTGAAAATATGCTAAGTAAAAGAAGTCAGACACAAATAGGCAACATATTTATGGTTCTATTTTTTTCAAATGTCCAGAATTGACAAATCTGTAGAGACAGAAATTAGATTGGTGGTAACACAGAGCTGGGGGTAATGCAAATATTGAAGGGCAAAGGATGAGTGGACTAGAGTTTTTTTTTTTTGAATTATGAAAATATTCTAAAATTGATTGTAGTGATTGATGCACGACACTGTGAATATGCTAGAAAGCTGTTCAATTTTATACTTTTGATAGGTGAATTGTATAGTAAGTGAATTATGTCTCAAAAAAGAGGTTGTTTTAAAAAAATATATATCAGGTTTATTCATAATTGCCATAATTAGACACAACCAAGATGCCCTTCAATAGGTAAGTAAATTGTGTTGTATCTAGACAATGGGATATTATTCATCGCTAAAAAGAAATGAGCTACCAAATCATGAAAAAAAAAAGTACAGAGGAATCTTAAATATATATTACTAAGTGAAAGAAGCCAATCTGAAAAAGCTACATACTGTATGATTCCAACCATATAACATTCTGGAAAAGGCAAGGATATGGAGACAGTGAATATACCCATGATTGTCAGGGGTTTAGTGAGAAGGGAGGCAGAACACAGAGGATTTTTAGGGCAGTGAATCTATTCTGTGTGATACTGCATTAGTGAATACACATTATACATTTGTCAAATCCCATATCATGTACAACACCAAGAATGAACCTTAATGTAAACTAAGAATTTTGGATGACAATGTGTCAATGTAGGTTCATCATTTAAACAAATGCTCCACTCTGGTTTGGGAAGCTGATAGTGGGGGAGGCTGTGTTTGTGTGGGGGTAGAAGGTATGTAGGAAATCTCTGTACTTCCCACTTACTTCTGCTGTGAGCCTCTAAATTTCTCTAAAAAATAAAGGCTATTAAAAAAGAAGAAAAAGAGGAGGGGAAGGAGGAAGAGGTTGTTACTATCTCACAAGGCCCAACTTCAACCCCTCTCTCCCCTCCCTCCTGGCAGAAGAATTAATTGCTCCTTTATCTATCTGCCCATTGTGTAGTATTCTAACTTCTTTGGTAGTTTTTTTTTTTTTGTATCACATTTTATTATAGTGTTTGCAGGTCACACTTCCTAAGTGTGACCTGCCTGAAAGCAAAGACAATGCCTTATTTTGCTAATATTTCTACAGTGGTAGGAATACTACACAGTAGAATTAAACAAATGTTAGTTGTGTGAATATGAAGGACATTCTACAGCTACTGTTTTAATGCAGTTTTAAAGGATTTTGCCTCAGAAGCTGTGTTTCTTCAGGTTTTACGGGGACCCTGAAAACAGCTGTCTCCATGTGGCTTCTCACAGGGACAGTGGTCAGGATGCTAGTGAGTGGGCATTGAGGAAACTTCCTAGGAAATGGAGGATTTGTGAGAATCTTAAACACATAACTAATCTATACTGAGTGTCTTCAAATAGTAGCACACGACTCTAGTAGAGCTCTTGGAAAGCATTCCTCCTTAGAGACAATATAACCAAGGACACTGTGAAATCTGGAACCAGACTTCTATGGAGTGACGTGTCACTTGGAAGATGCCATAGAATGGTGGCAAGAAGACCTCACTGTCCCAGAAGCCTCCTCTGCCACTTCCCCATGGCTGTCTGAAGTGCTCTGGCGAGAGCTTCTTACAAGGATTCATGGCTAAATGTATGTAAAATGTGTGAAATGTATTCCTGGGAGGAATGGCATTTTAAACTTTTATTATTCATTATACTTTACTGGGAGTCATATGTAATATAGTTCTTGAAAGCATACAAAGGGGAATAGAAAAAACTATAAAGCTACTGGTGCTAAGAGTGGAAAGGAAAAGTTATCTAAAGTGATAGGGTACCTAAAATAGCTTCTCTTTACTTTCCAAATTTGCCAGTGTTTGGTGGACAGAGTGAATATTCTTGGCTACACAACTGCTTTAATTTTAGAATGAGGGCATGCTTTTTTTCCCCTAGGAAATCACTTATTAATATTGTTTAAACTGGAAGCATTGAGAATTTAGGAGATTTATTAGTCAGGGTTCTGCTACTCACTGTGTGATCTAGAGAAGTCACTGACCCTCTCTGAACTTTGGCTCTAGTCATTGATAAAATGGGCACAATAATACCTGCTGTGATTAACTCACAAGGTGGTTGTAAAAATTCACTGAGATTGCTAGAAGTAAAATTCTTTTAAAATTACACAAATTTATTGTTTACAGTTGATGCTACTATAGAAAGGATGCGAGCTATGAAGCACGGCCACTCAAGGCAAGTGGAGTTTATTGTTGGTGGTAAAAAAATAAAAAAATAAAAATAAATAAATAAATAAATAAATATTAGACCTTTTGTCTCTTGTTCCTTTAAAATTTGAAGGAGCTTTTACCAGATTCAGAAAAGGAATCTTATCAGCATCTGGGGAAAAGCCTTTATATGGAAACTTCTTGTAGGTTTTAACTCTAGGCACATATATGCATGCAAGGATATCTAGCCAAGGAATGTGATTTTACAAGAGAAAACCTGTACTTTGGACATCTTCTCAAAGAATCATTAATTAATATCAGAAAAAAATTGGGGAGGGCAGATGCTCAGGAATGCTTTGCTAAGGAGCATGATGTGTCTGAGTAGTTTCTAGAAGTAACTATTTATTAAATGAAAACTTGACTGAGGATGCATATCAAAGAGAGGAAAAAGTGACACCTCTTGGCAGATTTTATCCTCTAGGCAGGTTACCTCCCACATAATTAAAAGGAAATCTTGCCAGGCTTGAAGGCTGCCTTGCCCCTTAAAAAAATATAAAAATTAAAAATAAAAACATCAAGATGGTGGACAGAAGCAGCCCATAAACATGCTGATCTCAAGGAAAAAATCATAAATTGCAGGCAGTTGCTTACCTACAGATAGCTCTTCTCAGAAGGGGCACTGTGAAACCCGAAAGAAGCAACATAGGACACTCAGAGTGAAGGAGAACATTATGGGGCAATTTATTCAACAAGATCTAGGGGATCTATGGGGAGGCATCTACATGTAGGGAAGGTTAGGAGAATAGAGCACTAGGGCGCTGTGCTCACCCTGCAGGCAATGTGGCCAAATTGTGAGGGGGCTCCCTCCACCACAACAGCCCTCTGTCTGGACTGACTGGAGAGCTGCCTAGCATCTTTGCAGAGTCATTACACTGGAGAGCAGGAAAGGTAGGGATCTGGTGGATGCCGATCCCATACCTGTGACTGGGAGGCAAGTGCCCCTTTCCTCCAATGAAGCGAGATCTGAGCAGAGGAGTTGTCTTGGGCACTATAGGCTCCACCAGGAAGATTTGAGTGACCAGATCAGTGGGACCTGGAGGGGTGGAGAGGACTCCACAGTCCCTGGGCCCCTAGAACCAACTCCTACCCACACAACTTGGCATCCATAGTCCCTGAGCCAGCATAAGAGTAGCCGCCTGTGTGCACCAGCCTCCATGCCCAAGTTTGGAACAGTTTGCTGCCAGTGCAGCCCTGCCTCTGCACCCAAGGTTGAAACAGGCCACTGTCTATGTGGTACTGCTTTTGTGGGCCCCAGTTCCAGCTCTGAGGCTCCTTTACTAGAGCCTGAGGCTATGCTCCTGTGGCTTCAGAGGTTCCACCAGGCCTGGGACAATGCCCCCAAGATTCCAGCACTGCACTTGGACCCCAAAACCCTACCTCTGAGTATCCACACTGCTGCTGGGCTGGAAGAACTGCCCCACCAGGCAATTCCCAGCCTTGAGACACCATTACAGCCAGGTCTGGTTCAAGCAAATGCCCACAGCATAGACATCAATGACCACTGCCTAGATAGCCTCACCTAGCTGCCACTGTCACCTCTTTGTAGAGATCCCAGGCAGAGCAATTCCCACAACATCAGCCTCCATGGAAAGAGTCTCACCTAGCTCCCAATGAACTTCCTACAATGACCTAGGTAACAACTCAACATCCATCACAAAGATCATGCAGTACAGGCTTGAACTATGGCAATCACAAGTGAACAAGATGAAACAGAACAGGTGCACTACAGGCATTTAGTACACATGACCCACCCTGCCATGTCCACATTACAGAGTGGGTAAAAAAATCACCATCTAGGGAAATCCCCTTCTTCTAATTAAGCAGGAGAACTCCCAGAAAAGGAGATCAGGTGCCCTGTAAACCTATTAGACCTGAGCTGAGAAAACAGGAATCAGATGAGAAGAAACCAGCAAAACAACAATAACAACAACAACAAAAAAAAACTGGCAAAAGGAAAACAGTTTGACATCCCCAAGGGATTACAATGGAGCTATAGAAGTGGACTCCAACCACAAAGTAATTGCCAAAATGACAGAAATGGAATTCATAATATGGATGACATATAAGATGAACAGAATTGAAGAGAAAATTTAAAACCAACAAAAAGAAGTCAAAAAATTTCAGGAAATCAATGAAAAAAATCATTAAAGACCTAGACAATATAAGAAAGTCTACACTATAACTTAAAGAAATGAAAGAGCCATTTAGGGAATTCCAAAATACAGCAGAAAGTTTCAACTACAGATTAAGGCAAGGAGAAGAAATAATCCTCAGAGCTTGAAGGGAAGGCTCTCAAACTAACCCAATCATTCAAAGAGGCAGAGAAGAGAATAAAAAAGAATGAGCAATCACTGAGATAGATATGGGTCTATGCAAAGCAAACTAACATTATAGATGTCCCTGAGGGAGAAAAAGAAATAGCTAAAAGCATAAAAAAATCTATTTGAGGAAATTATTGAGGAAAACTTCCCTGGTATTGCCAGAAATTCAGATATCCAAATACAAGATGGTCATCAAACACTGGGAAGATTGACAGCAAGTAGGACATCACCAAGACATGTAGTAATTGAACTGGACAAAGTCAAAATGAAGGAGAAAACTCTACAAACAGCAAGATGAAAGCAAACTAACTTACAAAGGAAATCCATCAGGCTAACTGCAGATTTCTCAGCAGAAACAGTACAAGCCAGAAAGGGTTGGGGCCCCGTCTTAAATCTTCTTAAACAGAACAGCCACTGGTTGGGCTGACAATGTGAGAAAATGGGATTTTTACATAAATTTCTGTTGGAATGCAATGAGAAAATGATATTGCTTTCTAGCTCTAGACTGGAACTCAGGAGACCTGGCTTCTAGATCCCACATTCAAACTCACTCATTCTGAGATCTTGAGTAGAAAGAAACTGGGTTTTGACTGCATTGGCTCAAGCTGAATTTGGGAAAGGATGATACATAAACAATTGACCCTCTTCCACCCACCAACATGATACATTTATCAATTTATTTAGCCTATTCAGGGAGCAATGAGAGATAGCATTATTCTTGAACAGGATTGGGTGGCCATGTCAAATCTTTTCAGCATGTCTATCTCACCAAGAATTCCGTAGTCTTTCCCCAAGTGCTCAGTAATCCAGACATTTGCAATTGGCAGCAGGGTGATTCTCTATTGTAACAAAGTTCAAGTTTTTCTGCCACGCTAAAGAGGAGAGTGACTAAAATTAAATCTCTTCTTCCTTCTTCTACTTCTAAAAAGGCTCATAGGGTCATAGGGGGACTCTTTCAAATACAGAGGTTAGATGTGAGCAAGTATATTCTTTTAAACAGAAGTATCGACATTAACTTGATATCAAAAGGATTCTTTCTACTCATGCTTTTGAAATTAATAATTCTCAAAACTTGTTAAACTCCTAAATAAACATTTAACATATGGTGATATTTCAAAAGTATAGCAAGCATAGTGGCAGAGCAGGTAGGATGTGGAGCCCTATTATCTGTCTAGATCCACATTCCGTATCCACCACTTACTGTGTGACATTGGGCAGAACTTTGTGACCTATGTGTTAAATCCGTGAATATGTGAACTGTTCTGAATAGTGCTTGACAAACAGAAAGTGCTCGAAAATGCTAGTTCTTACACTAGGCATGTTATAGAGTCATACCAACTAAATATGAGTTTTTATAACCATGCAAATTAGAACCATATGGATACTTTTGATTTGACTACTTTGGGAGAGAACAGGTATAGAGCAAATCATCCCAGTTTAAATGATCCAATATGGTATCTATTTAGTTAAAAATAAAGAAGAAAAATCTTATTCTTAAGATTTTTTTAAGGCAAAAGAAGCTAGATTTTAAAAACCCCATCATTTACAGAGTACTTAATTTTTTTTAAAAAAATCACTGTATGAGTTGTGGTGATCATGTGACTAATGAAATAGAAAGGGAGAGAACATTCTAACCCATCAGTACATAACAGGTGGACAAAACAATGCCTTGTACCTTCAGTCATCAACTCACAGCTGGTTTAGTTTCATTTTTCTTTTTTCCCTTTTTGTCAAGAAGCATTACTGTCTGATGATCTATGCGTTGAAGACTTGCTGATGATCTCAGAAAAACTCGTTTGCTGGCTTACTTCCGGTTTCAATTGATTCATGTTTCCATTACAGGAATCACTGCTGAGCTCCCTTCTCTGTGATGAACTGCGGGCAGTGTTTGTACAAAGGCCAAGGCATGGATGGGCTGCAGAGATAGCCTTTTAGTCCGGACTTTGCTCCATTCTTCGTGGGCAAGAATCATGATCACGTGTAAAGAAACAAAGAAAACATCTGGCTGCCACAGCTGCCTTTGATGTTTATTTTGTAGTTGGCAGATTTCGAATACAGAGATTAAAATGCTTGCTAGTGTCTCTCTTTGTCATTATTTGGCAGGTCCCAATGGTATTCCCCACAGTGTCTTATTCACACATTACATACTGAAAATGTCCACTCACTGCATCACTTGAAAGAAGATTATTATAACACTGTGTCTCATTGTATCTAAGGAGCTGGGCTCAAGGATGCTCAAAACCTGGTTCCTCTAGTTCGCTAAGAACAATGGGCAGGATATTTAATCTCCATGAGCCTTAGCAGCTCATTTGTAAATTGGATCATAATTACAATACCTACTTCATAGAGTGGCTGTAGAATAAAATTAGGTAATGCATACACGATAACTGGCACATAGTAAGGGCTCAATATATGGAAGGTAACACTAATTACAATCATAAGAATAAATCATAAGCATACTTTTGTATAATAATTATTAAATATTTCAATTTGGCAGGGGTTTTATAGAACCCATTACCTAATGGCATGAATCAGAGTTTGCCATTTTTCTTGTCACATTTCAAATAAAGAATGACACAAAATTGATAAAACAAAACAAAACAAAAACCCAAGAAACAAAACATTCACCTTGCTGATTCCTCCCCCACCCCTAAAAAATTTCAGAATTCAGCAGAGTTGAATTCTGCAGTGAACATTATACAGGTACTAATGACTCATATGCCTTGTTAATTTTTAAGTGTTTTAACATGTTGTGGAATTGGAAGATCTATTCTATTTCAAAAAGAGCTAAGTCTGCAACTTAGAAAAGTCAATAGCAAAATTGCCTGAGCTGGTGCAGGCTGAAGAGTGTGGTGGCAGAGCCATGCACACCCATATTATTAAATGTGAAGAAGGGCTTTCTATGTCGAACTAAACCTAGATCCTTCCAAGGCTTTATCTGAGACCAGCACCAGAAGAGAAAATTTCAGGTGTGTGGGCGTGGAGATGAGTGAGGGCCACTTGTACATATGCTGAATGCAGTAGTTATTTATATCTGGGGAAATAACAAATAAGTGAGCACTAGCGGGTAAATTGCAGTCACTTTGAGGAGTTGGAAAGGGCAGTGAGTCCTGTTTTTTATGGTGGTGTCTTTTTTTAATGTGGTTCTCAACCTGGGTATTGCCACTATTTACTCCAAGGGGACCTGCTACTTAGCCTTTTATAATATGGTCCAATTACAAGCAAACTTTGCCCCTTCTTATTTTCTGAGATAGGTTGATATTTTCATATGTCTGTATCTATATCATCTATATCTGTATATCTATGTCTCTATATATCTTATGTATCTATCTATACATACACACACAATGGGTGATTTTTTTTAAAAAAATAAATACTACTAAGGGAGAAAACAAAGGAAGTAAAGAGATTGTATGTAACAAAGTAATTGCATTAACAAGCGTGGACACTTCTACAATTAGCTACTGATATATTGGGGTAAACTACAGTCAATTCCACATTAAGTTTCCTGAAATAACTACTCTCTCATATAAAAAGCTTAGTACATTTCACTGACATCATGCCTCCTTACTTGTTTCTTCTGTTTCCTCTATTTACCATGAGAGGTATCCACTTTTATCCTTTTGGTGATGGTCTGAATTATCCAGCACAAGTCCCCAACCTATCATGAATTGTGTAATTATTTCGCTCTATAATACAATGTAATAATAATAGAAATAAAGTGCACAATAAGTGTAATGTGCTTGAGTCATCCCCAAACCACTACCCTCCCCCGCACTTAGTCCATGGAAAAATTGTCTTCCATGAAAACGGTCCCTGGTGCCAAAAAGGTTGGGGACCACTGACCTAAGGGGCTTACATTTTTGTGGACATGTTAGAGGATTATCTTTTCAGGTGATGTCACTCACAGATGCTCTTCTGTTTTCCATCCAGATGAAAATTTAGCAAATTTCTAACAGCAGCAAAGAATAAGTACAATAACGAGTTATATTTCGTCATTTATATAATGGATTTGATATCTTTTTGGCAGTTCTATGACATTTTCTGCACCTACAGATGTTTCTTCTGGTTGTTGTTGGTGAGTGGCACATCAGACTCTATGTATTCACAGCAACCTTTTTGTTCCTTCACTGACAAATTCAGAAGCACACATTAGCTCAGCCACACACACACAGGACCCTTCAGTTGAGTGTGGAATTCTTGGCACAATTAGGATTGGCATAACACTTTATGTGGCATTTGAAATTCTCCACCTTAATTATTCCACATATATAATAGTAGTTTTCTCTTTTATGTATCCAAAATCTCTATCTCCACCACCAACACAAGGATAGTACAGCCTCAAGACATGCTTGTTGAGTGGATAAAAGTGTGAATACAACATAGCTTCAGCATGGCCATTATAAATCCATAAAGAGAAATCTCAGATGTAGTTTATTAGAAGCTTATTTGATTACAGATTGAAATGGGGCTATCTATTAAAGCCAGAAAAGATATTTGAGGTGATCCCTCTTTCGTCATCTTCATCACATTTACCACTTTCTCTTTTTGTTTTTTTTTTAACCTTTCTCTGCCATGTAATAAATATATATACAGCTTGTTATCTCCTTGATGGTTCTGTAGAATTCCACAACCTCCTTGGACTTCAGGTGTAGACCAAGCTCTGTCTAAATTTGCTATAACTGTGCATGATCCTATAGCAGCTCTTCATTTAAGGGTCTTACTTTCCAAGATCCCATAAGCAATATCTGTGATCTTCTGCCCTTGAGTTTCTTGCAATACTCCATTGTGTTAACAGCCTCGTCTCTACTGCAGTTCTGAAAACACAGAAACAATAGCTTGCCGTCTTCCTGAGACAGATGATGGAATCAGGGTGAGCAACAGCCACTTTGCATCCAAAACATGATAAACCTGTAATAGTCCAATCAGTCCTTTCCTCCGACCTTAATTCTCATCGATTTTTTTCTCTTGCTTTTACAAGTACCTGAAAGGACTTCAAGTTGTCTTAAAGATAAGGAGCATGATCTGGACATGAAGGTTTCTCTTTTTCCTTTTTTTTATCTCTGATCTTTTTTTCTGAGCCTTAGCTGAATATCCTGATTTACAATCGAGTGGACTGGAGGGGAGCGCCACTATTTTCTGCATTGCAAAGTCAAGCTAGAAGATGCACACAGACCCCTGCTGCATGGGTTAATAGAGGAACAGAGAGGGTCATGAGTATCTTTTCTATCCTTGTGTATATTCTGTACCCTGATGTCAGATAAACTTTAGTATGCCACAGCGCTCAGGCTGAGATAAGAAGCAAAATTGGAAAGTGTGAAAATGTAGTCAAATTAGGCCGGAGGAGTTGGCTGGGTATATACATAACCTCTCCTTTATCCATGTCAATGGGGTTGAATGGCCAGTACATTCTGATGACTGGTTATTTAATAGTTAGTGGGTGAATGTCTTATATTACTTATTTTTTTTAGATTTCAAGGTACAGAAGACCTGACCTGAATTGGCTTAAACATCAAAGTAAATGTGTGAGACTATATAGCTAGAATGTGCAGAGGAAGGTCTAGGTTTAGGCCAAGCTGGACAGATTTCCTAGATGTGTCTCTGAGTTGCAACATTTTTGCCTCCATTTCTTAGTCTGATTTGAAACAGTTTTTCCCTCTTTCTTACTAAATGGTTGTCTGAAGCTTGCTACCTACGTACTTATAAGTCCAAAGGCTGAAAAAAATTTCTAAGAGTTATTCTATGATCAGCTTAGGTCATGCAGCTGGAACCAGTCACCACAGCCTAGAGAATGGTTTGCACAGGGTGGCTTAGTCCAGCTTCAAATGCTCCAACCTCAGAGTTTAGACCCCACCAAGCCAATGTGGATCAAAACTAGGTGAGATAAAACTTTGATAAAATATTTGATAAAATGTTAGATAGAGAATGAAAGGTAAAGCAATTAGAGATAAGTTTGGAAAGTACACTTAAGCCTAGATTATATAGGTCTATGTAGCTCTGGGTAAAGAGTACTTACTTTTACTCTGTAGGCACAGAGGAATCGCTGAAGCTCTTGGAGAACAGAATTGCAACGTCATAGCTCTCAGTAAAGCAGAATATAATAGGGTAGAGGAGGAGGAGGCAAACCAGATGAGAAATAAGAAACAAGGAAAGAAATAATGAGGGCCTGAGAGGATTATTCCTAGCATCTTTTTCACAGGTCCTTATCTATACTGGAGACAGAGTTTGATAAAAAGTCAGAGACCACAGGATAAAGAAGTGGTGGCTAGAAACACTGCCACCTGTATTTGTGTTAGGACAGATCTGAGTTCAGTTAATTAGGAAGCAGCCTAGTCATGACGCTGTTTTGGGAAATGATCCTCTTTTTACTATTTGGGTTGGGGTCAGTGGCTCTTAGCACTGTCACCTTAAAATTAACTCAGTGAGCCTTTGAGAAAATATTTAGCCTGAGGTGGGGCACCAGGCAAGTGTATTTTTAAAGTGGGTCACCCAGGTAAACCTCATATGTAGCTGGGATTGAGAATCAATGATCTAGTGGGAAGAACATTGAACTGATAGTTCAGTGATTTCAATTGTAGCCCAAGCTCTTTCTAAATTTGCTACAACCATTCATGAGACATTTAACTTCAGTTTCGTCGTTAACCAAAAGTAATGTGCACAGATATGCTACATAAAGCAACTTTTGGACAATATAGTCGGGACAAAATACTGATTTTTAGGATTGGACCTATTTGGGTGAATCCAGGTCCCCCCACTTACTAGTTGTGTGACCTTGGATAAATTACTCAACCTTTCCAAGTCACATAGACTTGCGCAAGGTTATGCAACAAATGAAAGATGGAACTTGAACTTATGTCAGTCAAATAATGCCTCTTCACTCAACTGTCTTTAGATAAGGAGAAAATAAAGGTGGACTGTAATGTCCAGAACACTTAGGTCAGTTATTTTACACTCGAACCTCAGTTTGCTCATTTGCACAATGGTGAAGTTTTGTTACATGATCTCTTCCAGATTTAGAACAGCAGCAGCAAGCATTTATTGACTGCTCAATGTGTACCAGGCACTATTTAAAGTGTGAGACACATATAAACTTGCATAGTTTTCACAATGACTTATGAGCCTGGTGTTATTAACTGTCCCCATCTTAAACATAGGAAGCAGTGGTCATGTAACTTGCCCAAGATAACACAGCAAGTAAGTGCAGGTTCTAAACTCAGATGATCTGTCTTAGGAACACTCACTGTAAACTATATTTTTAAAGACTCTGCTACCATTTATATGCTGGATCAACTCAAGTCCATTTGAACCAGGAAATGGAATTAACAGAACATATTTTTGAAGTGAAATGCTACTATAGGCAACAAATACCTTATAACAGAAGCCTGACTCATTCAGGCTACTGACATGACAGAAGTTCAGATCATTTTACAAAGTATCCTGTTTTTTTCTTGCCGGAATGGTACTTGTCACTCCACTCATTTTAAAGGGTCATGGAATGAGAGTATATACCAACATTAACAGGAATGTGTAAAGGACAACGAATCTGCCTCTTGTGAACACACATCACAGGAAAAGCTAGTATGCAAAGGCAACCTCATAAAAGCATTATTAGAAGATAAAACAACACAGTGAAGTCAAGTGGGATTAATGGATGGGCAGTCAATCTGATAGCACTTGAATGAGGAGAATTTGTATTTAATATTATTTAGAATTTTCCTACATAGAACCGGGGTTCGTCTGATAGACTATATTGATCATAAATGAAGTTGATTCTCCTCCTCTTTATAAAAAGGACAACCAGAACACTTTATAGGGAAATTTTTGTAGCTTTTCTGTTAGGGTAAAGAGAAAGCACACCAAATGAGACAAAATTAGAAAGAATTGAATGCTCCATGTTTAGGCCGAATGGCCCCAAATTATCAATGGCTAAAGTGATCCCCTTGATTTTACACAGAAATGGTTTCACTGGTTTTCTTTTAGGGGCAAAGACAGAAAATCTTAAAGATCTTACATAAATTACCTTCTCTTCTCACTCAATTCAAGAAAGCTGGGTCATGAAATGGAATGAGAGATATTAGATAGGTGTTCCATGAGATATCTCAAAGTTAAAGCAGGGAATTCAACTCCATATTCTTCTAAAAACAAACTGTTGTTTATTAGGAAAATCCTCAAGATCAAGATACAAATAGTTTAATAAGAATAGATTTGTAAATATGTCATTATGTATATTATATTTTTGGAGTCCAATAACACATTGAGATGCCCTGCTAAACAACAAGCATCTTCTCAGACTCTAATTATTTGGTGACACAGAAAAACTCCACAGAGGCATTAAGATTATGTTCATTTTTTCCCTTTGCCATTAATTGATGAAAGATGAAGAGAAACTATATATATGCAAAGTCATATATACATATATGACTAACATGAATGCTATCATCCCACTTAGAAGGTGGGTGGAAATACATTAAATTAAAATTTTTTAAACAGAAATTTTTCTCTCCAGGTAAAAATGAAAGGAATATTAATACACGATTATTTGTAATTGTAATGATGATCACCTCAAGCCAAAGGTCCATGTCTTAGGCATCTTTAAGGTCAATTATGCTTTTGCATAACAACTTCGGAGTAAACATTTTGGAATTATGTTAAGTGGAGGCAGTTCATAAAGAATTAAATATACAACTCAGTGTTTGTTTGAATACTCATAATAAGAAACTTAGCAGGAGAAAGCTCCCAAAGTTCATATCTTGATCTCTCAACAAAGATAAAACACTGCAGGTGATATTAACATACTTTTAATTTTGGGGGTGCATACGAAATGTAAGCCAGTAAGAGACAATTTTATATACTTCCTCTGACTCCTTCCTGCTATCGGTGCTCACCAAGTACATCTCTACTGAGCAGACTTTATAGCATTTCTACTCTAATTAGACTCTATAAATTTCCTCCCACAGCAAAATGACCTTGAAACATAGAAAGTTCTTTCATCGCTATCTTAAAAAATGCTTTCTTATGATATTTCAAGCTCTTCTTTTTCTCTCAGACCTAACATCTTTCCAGCAAGGGCATTCTTAAGAATACTCTTTGGAATGAATATACCATAAATAAACATGTCTTACCTTCACCTCTTAAAAAAATTAGAATTTCTGAGAAAAATGTTATGTTTTTTGATCTGAACACAGGAAATTTTTGAGTGGGAGCCAGAAGGTAGTCATTATTTTGTCGGTTCTGATTGACCTAATCTAAATTCTCTCAAAACTGAAATGCACACACAGGAGTCAGACATATTATAAAATGTGGCTTTGAAATGCAATCTGCATTTAAAAACGTGATTGAGATAGTCTGACCTTAAACAGTAAATCTAAAGACTAAGATCGATTTATTACAGATTCTTTGTAATTTTAATTCAAGGGAGAATACATTTATTTATTCAGAATTATAGCACCATGCTTTGTTGCTAGAGAGACATAACTTTAAAATTCTATGAAGCTGTAAATGCCAAATGTCCACTTATCTTCAAAAGAAATCCAAAATAGATTATTTTCAAGGAAGAAAATCTAAGCAAACACCCTAAATTCTAATTTTTCTTTTTGAAAAGCATACTTTTTTGTGTTTCTTTGTAAGGCAAAAAAAATAAAACTGAAAATCTGTTAGATTTATTCATATAAAGCGTAAAATTATTATTTATTGACATTGCAGAACATGATTAGTTTAAAAGCATGTATCAAATTGGTTTTATATGATAATATATGGATCTAAGAAATCATTCTTTCAAGAAGAAACATCTTATTCCCCATCTTTCAAGAAGGGACAATGACATCCTGTTACTTCCCTGGATATAGGCAAGGGTGAGAATCCATTCTTGCTTTTGCTGGAGCAAATAAATCGTTGAGAAAGAGTTCTTAGGGTAGCTTGAATTTGGACCCTGAACTTAACGGGCAACACATGGAAATGGCAGAGTGGGTATCTGCTTTGATCTAGGGAGTTCTTGAAAGCAAGAAGAATGTTGCCATAATTAACGGCAACAGGAGGTGAGAGGACCCTTTATACCTGAGAGTAGGAAGGGAGTATCACCTACCATATCCTGAATTGGGGTGGACTTTGGAAGGTATGGAAAGAATATGTTAGTGATTTAAGTAATTTTAATTCAAAGATTAATTTAATTTTGGTGATTCCTTAAAAGTTAGATGAAGGGCAAGATCTGAGCCCTTCTCTGGTGGAACTTAGGCCAAGTTTCAACCAACAAAAAAGGGCAGGGAGATAGTACTATCATTAAGGCTGGAGTGATACATCCACGTGGTAGATGGAGCCAAGAAAAGCCGAACAGTGACAGCCGAACCAAAATACACACATAAACACACACACACACACACACACACACACACACCATATCTGCAGAGGCCACTGTTTTAGATGGAAACAGATCATACAAGAGAAAAGCCTCTTTACATTTATAGTGGTATAGTCTTCATGTTATTAATAATTGACAATAGCATCAACAGAGGATGCTTCATGCTTTCAAACAATATTTCTTTTCTAAGAAAGTAAGCATATCCTTTACCATCTTTTTAGGATAACAGTATATGAGAATTACTAGGACCCTTGAAAATAATTTGACTTAGCTTTTTGCTGTCTTATTTGGAAAACTTTTGGGCCATGAAATATTAGTAACTGCTTCAAAAACAAAATAGTTAAGTTTCTGTATTTAAATAATTCCACTAAATCATGGGATCAACAAAATTAAAAAGGATTTTTAAAGTATGATTTCAACTTAATTTTTTTTTGCTGATATGCTAATATGCATTGGGATCATCCAAGGTAGTGCTTATTAAACTATAACGTACATGGGATTTTGTTAAAATGAACATTTTGATTCTGTAGTATTTATTCATAAATCTAATCTCCCAGTTGAAACAGGCATCTAGTAAGTCTTTTTTACACTATTCCCAGGGCAACTGCAAGTTTTGGTCTGATTCTTGTGAACATATTTTAATTCCCAATTAGCAGGAGCTGAATGAATGAGACGTTCTCTATAATTAACTAAGGCCAGGTCAATGGGAAGGTAGGTATTTTCTTTTCTATCCACTAGGAAAGAGTTAAGCTCTGTGGAGGGCTCATTCTTTTCTCTGAGAGAAAATAAATAACTATTATTCCTCAGGGCAGAAACCAAACTCTAACAAGGAGAAAGAAAGGGCACACTCCTACTTTCTCTTCTATGTAGGCATTCTGATTGATCCCTGGGGACTTCGCTTCATCTGGGCAACTCTAATTGGCCTCACTTGGAAATTCTTTTCTCCTCACCTGGAAGGGAAGTCAGATTTTAAAAGAAAAAGAATTTTTTTTAAAGGAAAAAAAAAAAAAAACACCAAACAGAGAGAGAATGAATGAGAGAACGAATGAGAAATAATTGTCATTCTCTTTAGGGAATGTGTACTGTTTTCTTATTCCCCACGAGTATCGAAAGATACAAAGATTAGCCCAACTTCTTTCAGAAATACTCAACAAAGGAGTGACAAAACAAGGGAGTTGGGAAGGGGGAGTAATATATTTTGCCTTCTTGAAGGATAGGCACTCTGTTACGTATTTTATTGTTTTAATAACTACATTAAATGCGTTTTTCAAAGAAGTCCTTTGCTGTTTATTGTCAAGTAGAGCGTGACAAGGATCTTTGGGTTCTAAGCAGAAATCACCGAGTCGCGTTGACTTTTCTTTTGTTCTTTTAATTCCAAAAGGGTAAGAAAAAGAAAAATGAGCATAAGAGGGAAATGATCAAGCTGTCATGCTTAGAATATGTCAGGATGCTCAGCGAGTTTCTCTAGTGATACAAATAAATGTAGTTATTCATAAAAAAATTTTTTCTGTCGAAAGCAGTGGTTCTCAACCTTGGCTGCCGAGTAGAATTACCTGGGGAACTTTTAAAATTCCTGATGCTCAGAACACACCCAAGACTTATTAAATCAGACCCCAGGCATTGATGCTTTCTACAGCTCCCTAGGAGATTTCAATGTGTAGTCAAGGAGAACCACTGGTAAAGGAAAATAAGTTTGTATCAACTATTAGTTCACATACATGAAGATAGTGTTAGGCACTGTGCTAATCACAGTACATGAATTATTTTATTTAATCATTTAAAAGATGCACATAAGATAAAGATTTATTATTTTCTCCATTTTAGAGATTACAAAACAGAGGATGAAAAAAGTTAGGAGGATTTAATAAACAACTGGTATTTCTAGGTATGGCTTTGGAAGAGCTGACTTTTCTGTATTATGACATCGTTACAAATGGTCTTAGATAGGCTTTCAAAAAATAAAGTTTTCTATTTTTGTAGAAACTAAGATTTAGTACTCTGCATACTAAGATGACATAGTAGATTGGAAGTGATTAATTTATAGAAGTCAATATCAGTTATTATTATAATCATTGGAATTACTTATCATTGAAAATTTATTCTTTGAAAATAATGATGCATAAGCTACATAGAAAAATGCATTTTAGTAAATGGAGGACCTAAATATTTTGTCAATGCAACATTAAGTATACTCAGCAGAGATAATCAAGATGTAGCAGTAAGATTCTGATGAAAATATTTTCCCCTCAATATCTGAAATATTAATAAATAACAGTAAGCCCAGTTTAATTTTTTTCACTCTCAATATCCTCATAACTCAAGCAAAGCAAATTGTGGGTAATTTGTTTTTACAGTCTGAGTATAAAGATAGCAATCTCTGTTTTTGTTTAAATGAAATGTATTTCCCCTTCAACTTGTCATATAATTTGCCCACTGTCCCCATTGTTTAAATTGAAAAGATCTAGCACTTCACAATTTGAGAAATGGTTGTGTTCAGAACACACACACACACACACAAATAAACCTATCCCGATCACTTTGGGCTACCATCACCATCATGATGAAAATATCATTTGAAATTTGAAATCTGAAAGCCCCTTTGTATTTATATTTCAGTTACTGGTCTATTTACATATTCATGGAATGACTTTTCTCTTTTTTAAAAGCCTGAACAAGTTTCTATGAAATCTAAGGCTCCGATAATTATCTTATGTATCATTACCCTGTGTATATCAAGAATTATTTTTATGGCATTAAATAAGTAGAGCTTAAAGTTGGTATATTTTTGTGAATATTAGAACCATAGTAGAAATCTGTGCAAGCATAGAATGGCTGGTTTGCTGCTGCATATCCACTGGGCCTCTTTCCCTGGCGTCCCCAGAAGAAGGACCTGAGAAAATTCAGAAGAGAGCAGGGCTGCATCTACCAAAGTTGAGTTACTAAACTCAGAGCAAAAGAAAATGAGACAGAACACTTCAGGGAGCAGAAAAGTTTCCCTATTGAGTGCAATGTAAAGATTTCATAAATGTGCCATGTCATCGTCACCCACTGCGAGTGTTTTGTTCGTTCCCTGGTGGGTCTGCCTGTTTCCCTCTGACTTGAATTCACAGCCCTGGTCACCGCTGTCCACAATAAAACACAAAAGGAAGCAGTTAGCTAGCTGTTCCTCAGCACTGGAAATTCTCTTCAGACTGAAAAAGGCAGCAGGGAATATTATTTGTCTTCCACTTTATTCTGAGCTATGGTAACTAAGGCCCACGGTCCTCTGGTTCCCGTTGATCCGTGCAATACAGAATAGCAAAATTGGCTACTGACAGCCAGCTGGGACAATCAGCACCAAGACGTCTCGAGGACTTTCTTTTTCTTCCATGTTTTTTCTTCCATGTTTGACGAGGCCCGGAAGCTACCTGCACCGCAACAGCATGAGTGCATGAGGAAGGGCTGGTTCTGAACACCACCGTTTAGCATAGTCATCTGTCTCAGAGAACGCAAACAGTGCAACTTTGTGAATGATTGAGTGAAATAGCCCGCTGCATTATTTTATAGTTGTTACTCTTTCTAATTATGACTCTAAGCCCAGAGTTAAGAGCTGAAGAGTTGAGAGTATTATCAATTCCTGGCTTAAAATGAAATATGTTTATTCTACTACCCTTGATAAAGCCAAGGCTCCTTAGGTGGGCATACAAGACCCCAACCCTGGTTTTTTCCCTAAACTTCACAAGCAACATCCAAGGTCCAGATGTGATGATCAATTGAGGTATCATATTCGTTCTCAGATCTGAGCACCCTGTGTCTTTTCTCTCTCCTGTGACAGTTCCACCCCCTTCCACTGGGAACCCCCTACTCAGCCTTTAGCTCTCAGACTCAACAACTTTTTCTCTGGTGACGGTGGCACATGATGCTCTACATCTGGGCTGGCTTTCCCTCCTAAGGGTTCCCACGGACCCCGTGCACCCTTTATTGTTCCTAACACAGTGAACAATGATTCCACTACATAGCCTCCGCATTCAGGCCAACAGCCTGCAGCAGTGGAGGAACCCTCCTGCGGCTCAGGTAGCAATGGCCATTGGGGACGTATGGAGCCCTGGGATTCTCTCCTCTCTCCATTCCCCACATGGGGATGCCTGCCCCGTGTACCTTTGATCTTACAGACGGGGTCACTTCTATTCCCTCTCCTTCATTTTGGGAGCCTCCCATCACCTGCGTGTTGATTCCCATCGCTCTCTTTTAGACAATCCATCTGGAGATGAATTTCCTCTCGCCTCTTTCAATCTTCTCCATGAGAACTGTGCATATAGGCTGCTTCTAGTTCTCCATCTTGCTCTTCCTGTTCCTGACTTTTCTGCTTATAATTTTAAAGGATTTTTGTGCCTATATTCACAAGTGATATTGGTTTGCATTTTTCCCTTTAATATCTATACTTAAGTATAATATTTATACTACATTATAGTATAAATAATATTTATGTGTTTATAAACATTATGCATTTATTATTGTTGTATGTCACTTATATATTATATAAATGTATAACATATATATGCATTTATTGTTATATATAATGTACATTGTATATATCTTTCTCCTTTATTATCTGATATAATGACCTTATCAAATGAGGTGGGAAATTTTCACATTTGCTCTATTGTTGGAATACAGTTATAACTGATGTTATGTCTTCCTTAAAATATTTGATAGAATTCATGAATTCAGTTATCCAGGCTCATAGAAAATAAGAAGAGAAAGGTAAGTAACCAGGCTATGGGAAAGATGGGAACCAAAGCAGCTCAGAATTCAGCATACAGGTCTTTATTGCAGCAACTCATGGGCAGTCTCAAAACTCAAACTAACTCTCCACTCATGTTTATAATTCTGGGTCACTAGCGTGGAAAGTGATTGTCATCACCCCTATTTAGATCAAGAGTGAGCTGACTGGCCAGAGGGTAGTGTGGGAGGCAAGTGACTGAGATTGGTATTCCCAAAAGGGATACACTGAAACACAGAGAAAATAGAGTGCTATTTCAGCAAGAGAAGTGGATGAGGGAGGGAAAGAGAGAGTGGATGCGTAAAACAATAGATGTCCATTATAATTACCAGTTAGTCCCCATTTATTTTATGAAGACATTTAGCTTTTCTAATGGTAGAATCTGAAAAGAGGGTTGAAATCCAGTTGTTAGGAGAGGGGATTAACTTCCTTAAACCTGTACTGAGGTGCTAATGAAATCAGTCTTTCCCCAAAGCAGTTTTCAATGAGAGACAGTTTTGGTTCCCTGAACAAGCCACACTAGCAATAGCTATCTGTCTTGAGTAAATGAGTTCCTCTTAACAACGTGTATTTTTTTTTAAACCTCAAAGGAACCTACAAGCATTTTAATTGCTCAAGTTACTAGAGTTGAACTTCCAATAACTTGTAGCCATCGTGGTAAATAATAATCTTCATTGATGCAATGACATCAAACACTAATCTTTTAATTTACAGTGCAAGGTACAGTTACTCAGTAGAAAATAAAGAAAAAATGTCATCACAATTTAAAATCTTACATCTAAGGAGAAGATCACACATTATTTAAGATACTTAATATTTTCACATGTGTGCATGCTAAATTTAAAAAAAATTCTCATATACTAAGTGGAATTTTAACTCTCTTTCTTAGTTCTTTCTCTCTAGGACTATAAATCCACTCTTTCACTAGAAGTAGAAAAGAGATTTATTTTCTTAAGAAGTTTGCAGTGTACAGCTTTGTAAGAAATGCAAATTAATGGTCCTTATATGGTGAAAAAAAACCTTAATGGTTATAGGAGATTGCTGATGTTAACAAAGACTATCCTGATGTTTGAGTGTAACTGTTCAAAATTCATGTGTTATATCAGTCATGAACTTAACTGGTTCTCGGTCCGTGATTCAGAGAAAATTCCTATAGGCGAGATAAAATGCTTATTGTGGGCATACACAGATGAACAAAGCTCTTGTGTTGTCATCCCAGAGTCATAGTATTTATGAGTGAAAATGGATACCAGAGATTAATCTAGGCTAAACCCTTCATTTCATCAATGATAAAATAAATCCTAACATACCAAATAATTTTCCCATTTTACCCAGTTAGCTATTGGATTAAGAACCAAGAAATTAAGATTTTTCTCTGTAATATTCTTTCCACTCCACCTCCATATGGGTGATTAAATAATAAAATAACATTTATCAAATATTTTTAACATGACAGGCAAAGTGCTGAATTGTTTGTATGATTTTATGAATTAATTCTCATAGTAACTCTATGAGGTGGGAATCTCCAGTTTAGAGATAAGAATATTCTGCACTTTCTTTTCTCCCTCCCAAATGCAGTTCTTCTTCCAGGGTCTACTGTCACTCATTCTTCCCCACAAGTCTCTCCTCATTATCCCAGCTGAAATGTATCTATTTTTACTTTGTTCTCCTATGAATGCGTCTTAACAAATTTTGTTATCTTTCCACATGAGGTTGTCATATAAGAATAGCATATTGTTCTATCTTGTTATGGGATGGTTGCTTTTTCCACCAGCTAGAGAGTCAACTTCCTGAGGGGGCAATTACTGTTTCTATATATCGTTTGTGCTGTGTGTCATGCCCTTCCCGCACCTGGCAGATGATTGGCAAGTGCCTCTTGTGCAATTGACTTAAAAAGCAGCATTGACTAGAAAATCAATGTAATTAAAATTGTTCTTTTAAATATAGTGGTCATCACCTTTCACATGTTTAACAGCATGAGAGGTGTTGAGTTTCAAGGTCAACTTTTCTTGTACCCAAGCAACCACTCCAAGGGCAAGGAACAGATAACTTGGGATGGAGTGGGTTAAGAGAAAGGCTTACTAGTCAATGTCAGTAATCATTTTTTAAAAAGTGCAGTTAAGGGCTTGGTTTAAAAAAGAAAAACACATGCTAGATATCTAGATAATATTATACAAATCCCTTAGCCTCTGTCATTTATTTCAACCTATGTGAACTGGGAAATAATCCATTCTAAGTCTAGTTTCAGATTTACAACTAATTTTTTTTGTCTCCTTGAAGAATTTACTCATTTCACTGGATCTTAGTTTTCTTGGTTGTTAGATGAAGAATATGGACAAGTGAGCCCAGCCTCAAATGGCTCCTTCCTGCCTGCCTCCAGGCATAGGTGAAAGCAGGCACCTCACTGAGCAGAACCCCCAGGATCATAACTTCGGTTTTGAATCTTTTTCCTCAACTTCGCACCTGACCCTACACTTCTTCCAACTTTTTTGGCTGTTATCACTGCTGCTTGTGTTCTCACTTTGGAATACAACATTGAAGCAAGGCCAGTTGTAGTGGACACCCAGTTGAAATTTAACAGGTTGAGTGATTAAGTTCCAGGATGTTTTCTGAACTTTAGACATGGAAGCTAATATTTAAGTAGAATCTTTCTAGCAATCACTTACTCTCGTTTCTTCAAAAAAGAAAAAAAAAACTCTCCTCCGAATCAAAGCTTCTTCTTTCATGTATCAACTTGCAGACCATCTTTTCTTGAATAATCAGGACTCTTACCTACCACGTGAACTAATATATCAAGAAGGCAATAGGGAGACACAATTTGCGGAGTGTGTGGGAGTTCTGTTTAAGTATGATGAATCCTTCTTTCATTATTATAACATATTCATGTTCTCAGAACACAACGAAAATCCGCATCATTTCTCATGCAGTGATTTGAACCCATGACAGGACAATATCTCTGCTCCACCCCCATTCCTCTCTTATAGCCATTGAACATTATAAGAATTTTACTGCCTTTTTTCCTTTTCTCTGTGATATTTAGAGAAAGTGTTCTGCCTGGACTTCAATTTTCAAACCTTAAACTCCTAAGACAGATGAGCAGTTGAACAATAAGACATCTGGTACGCAAAGATGCTGCTAGCCAGGGAGTCACCATGGAAACCACCTAAAACATGGATTATGAAGACGAACAACTTTGAGTTAATTTCTTTTCAAGGTTGTTGCATTTTGGTTCATTGATTCATAGGGTGAAGTGTCTTTTAGAGGAAAGGCTGTCAGAGACACAGAAGTTTCTCCCTGACACGGTTCATTATGGAGTAAAATTCAGAACAAGTCAGACCCAAGTCATACCACTTTCAAGGGAAATTAGCTATGCGAGTAAGAAAAAAATCAACAAACACAATATTCTGAACACACAAAACTCCCTGCCAAAATATTACCATGTATAACTTGGAAATTGAACTACAATGTATACTCCAATAAAATCCATTATCCTAGAACTAGAATGGCTTCTGTCATTACAGGTGTTATATTATAGAATTCCTACATGTAATGAATCATCAGATAGAGACATTTTCCCAACTATTTCTATGCATTAAAGAGAAGTTAAGGCAAATGTAAGCTGTAAGTTAAATCTAGCTACAGAGCATTATATCTATTTTGTATCTAAATTATATGAAATGTAATCAATGGCAATGATTTTAAAGTTTAGCAATGAACTATACTTACATATAGTGAGTCCCTTTTAAAAACCAAAAGGTTGTCAGATAGAGTATCAGTAATGAATAAGAAAATGACTGAGCTGAAGGTGACCTTGATAACCCATCTGGTCCAGCTGGAAGTCTTTAATTTGCCCCGAAGCTGTTAAATGTCTAAGCCATCTAGTACAGATAGATGCCTGTTCTCATCTTGAAGTTCTCCAGGGAGGGAGTTTCAAGAACTTAATTCGATAATCTGTGCAGGGGTTTTATCACCTTGACAATCTAGAATTTCTTCTTTTATATCACACAGAAATCTTTCCTGTAGCCTGTTTCTTTCTAGGTAGTGAACACAAGCCAGCAAGTGTTAAAGTGTTCTGTGACTTTCTCAGAAACATGGCTCACATACCCAGGTTGTTACATCTTGATAGTGTCTTCTTCGGGCCAAATTACAACCATTTTCTCATGTTTTGACTGCATAAGACATATTTCTGGGTCCTTTGAGATTACTCTTCTCGAACCACAAATGTTTGAAATAGAAAGTAGCTTCCACATATCCTATGTTAAGGTCCAAGGAGAATAATAATAGGTACATTTGTATAGTACTTTGCAGTATATATATCATTTCAAATGCATTTCATTAGATCTACAACATCAACCCTGTTAATAAGGCAGAGAATGAAATCCTCATTTATATTTTCAGGATTATGTAAACTAAGCATTCCTGTGGATTAAAGTACTGGTAAATAAACCCAACTGAAAACATCGGGGCCGCTAAAACATACTAGACACAGAACTATATTTTGCCGTATTATTTTAGGTATTTTCACCTGCCTAATGAACTTACCAGAGACTATTACCTGCAATTTATAGTTAGGAAAATTGATTTTATTATATTTATGGGACAATAGGCCCTCGAATAATGTTTCATTCAATGTTCTTTAGTTGTAACATTCATGAGAAAAAAGACTGATTTCTGGCCAGGGTGGGATTTCTGGATACTCTGTGCGGAGTTTACATGTTTTCCCCATGGCTGTGTGGGTTTTGTTTGAGTACTCTGATTTCTTCCCACTTTGCAAAGAAGTGCTCATCTGTTCATTGGCGTATCTAAAGGGTCCCCACCTGAGTGAGTGTGAGTGTGAGTGTGCCCTGCAATGGGAGGGTATCCTGTCCAGGTTCTATCCCACATGTCACCCTAAACTCCTAGGACGTGCTCTGGCCACCTGAGCCCCTGAACTGGAATAACTGAGTAAATAATTATCTTATTTGTTTTTATTAATCTTTCTTAAATGTATGTATAACTCAACATTTATTTCAGTGTTTATTATGAGAAATGTTTTGGATCTTTAGTTAGAAGTTCAGTAATGTTTTTGTGACCAGAATTATGCCCTAGTGTACTTAACTCTTGCCTATATAAATTAGCCTATGGTAAAATTGGTTTCATTATAGGTCATTTTTCTTAATGTTGCAGTTTCCCCAAACCTATTGTCAATGTTAAGTGAGGACTTAGTGTATACATTTTTCCAAAGGCCATTTAGCTGGTAAGTAGCAGAACTTGTGTTGGGATACATCTGTTCAATAAAGTGCAGAGATTTTCCTTCTTTTAAATAGTCGCCTCTTTCTTGGTATTCTTTCTTGGTATAGAGATGTAAAATATTGCAAAGTAACAAAGTACTATGTGATTATATCAGGTAATGTTTGAATTAATGCTTAACACAATACATGTTACCTGGTAAGTGCTCAGTTAATATTAGCTGTTATTATTAGTATTAGGGTTAAATGTACAATAAAGGAATTGAGCAGTCGGGTTGAGATAATCAAAAGTACTTGAAAGTGATTACAGCTAATGTAAGTCCAATAAGTATTTACTAAAACATTTTACAAAAAAAGAAATACAATACAATTCATGTTACTTGGGGAAAACTTGAGATTGATGTAGGAATCTAGAAGCCAACAATAGGACATAGGAAACTTTGAGGACTTGAAGAAAGTTTTATACTTGGTAATAATCAAGACTCTGTATTTCTGAGTGTAGTCCTGCAAATAAATTAGATAAATTATTATAGTGGACATTAGATACAAATGTCTACTGCTGTGAAATGTCTAATATTTCAAAATCACTCCTTTGATTTTCTCTCAGAAGGAAGAATGATGAATAATTTATTCATCTCTTGACTATGAACATTCATTATGTGATTCTTCTGAAATAAAGACTTTTCCCTTTTAACCTTTTTGCTTTTAAAAGTACTCAATCTAATGCCATAGGGGATTCTTTTCCTTAGCTTTAAAGATCTGCAAGTGTATTATTTCTTTCTTACTGTTTCCAAAAGTATGGCACTGCCTTTGTTCCTAGTATTAAAAGTGTAAACGGGCTGTTTAGACTGTTTCTAGTGGGAGCAGTGGGTGAAGATTTAAGGGTTCTGGATTCTACTTTGGCTTTGCCCCTTACTTGTGATCAACTCATTTAAATAGTTTCTCAATTTTCTTGCCAAACACCAGTTCCCTCTACACACAGGGTTGTGTGGATCAGATGAGATAATATAAGTGAAGGTACTTTGACAGCTAAGGTCTTATTCCCTCCAAATATAGAGTTTTATAAATATAAAGTACTTTGTTACTATACCTTGAATTGATAACATTCTTTATGGCTTAAATAAGTATATTTATGTTGATTGATCAGTAAGTGCCATATCTCCTTTCTTTCTGCTTCTTCCCTTATTCAATACCTTCTTTGTCTGTTAAACTCTGACACGTTTTTTAAGTACTGAGTCAAATGTTTCTTCCCGAGAATAGTTGTTCAAATTTCCAAGGCTGAGATGGTCACCTCTGGTCACAATCTGTGTTCTCATCTCTGGTTTAACAATTATACTGCTGAAGTTCAAGCCATGCATTTAAATATTTGTTTCTTCTACTGGATTGAACGCACCACATGGAGAATGTGACATTGCCCTCAAATACACCATCAAACGCAAAGTCCTAAAGTTACAAGAGCTTCTAAGGAGTCATTATAAACGCTAACCCCTGTATTCATCTTCAGGAACATATATTTAAATTATTCACCTCACCTCCACTTCTCCAGTAGTGTGGGGAGGGGAGAGGGGAACTGATACTTCCCTGAAATTATTTCACACCCGTGTTATTACAATCAAATTCAGGTAGCCAGCAATTCTCCCACTGCCTCCCCCAACGAGCTTTTCCAAGCCTTTCACTTGCTCAATGAGCTCCCAGCACTTTCCCCAGCGACAGAGAAATGGTCATCCACCTGCGAGGCTCACATGGGCTGCGTAGCTAACCCCGTGCCTTTTATGGTCAGGTGGATTTAGGCGACTCTGCCACCTGCTTTTGTTAAACCTTGAATACATTGACCAATTTGAGTCCCTGCTTCCACATCCTTAAAACGAGAATAAGAACACTGGTATGTTGGGGGTGGGGGGTTTCATATATCTATCTCTATCTCTATCTATCTATCTATCTATATATGTATTTTGGATAAATATGAGTTTTATTATTATAGGATTTAGGGTTTGACAAATACAGGTTTGAATCTTCATTCTGACACACTAACAACAATTGGCTGACTTTGGGCACATTTCACCTTCTGTGGGTGTCTCTCTCTTACACACACCCATACACGTGCACACACGTGTATTCCATGCTAGGACAAAAAGAGGAATAATGTCACTACACTTAAGGAACTTATTTTTTAATGTTTAGGCATAGTATACCTCCAAAGGCAGCACTGCACATGACTCTTAATGTTTGTCCCCATAAAAAGTAATCTATTCAGCAACCCATTAGATCTAGGCCCTATTAAATATAGATGTTTGATTAATAGGAATAAAGTAGCAATTTACTGCAAGTAGCGAGGAACACTGTGTTTAGTCTTAAATACCTTCACAACTCTGTGTATTTTGTAAGATGTTTATTTATTTCTTTTGAGCCCTATATCTGCCAGCCACATAAAGTAGAAAAGGCAATAAACTTATGTTCATTTAAATGATAAAGTCCCCAGAGCTCAAGTAGTTTAATAACTTGCCTAGGGTCACAGAGATGATAAAAAAAAAAATATTAGCAACTTCAGTTATCATTCATTGAATTTTTACCATGGGTTGGACAGCATCTTTAGTATTTTACATAAATTGTCTCCATGGTAAGAGACAGGTACTATCTCCATTTTAAAGCTTACACTTGTGAAGTGCTTTGCCCAAGAGTGCAGAGACAAGATTTGAAACAAGAACTCACTGCCAAAGCCTGTGCTCTGCTATGCATCCTCATAGACAGTGAAGCCCAGTGGTTAGGCTGTGGGCTCTGCAGTATGGCTGTCTTGATGTGAGTCCCTATGTCTTCACGCTAGCTGTGTGGCATTGGGGAAGTTTAGCTCTGTAAACATCTGTAAGATACTGATATGATAACAACCCAATCTCGGGGTTGTGGGACGATTCGGTGCTATAATAAAGGTAAAACTTTTAGTAAAATGCATATTGCAATCCAAATAATGCCTTTTATTATTAATATTATATCTATATATTGCTATACCAGTTCTACTTCCCCACATCTTGTTCATTTCTCTTCTCATAGACAAATGGCTTCTTAATTTCTTAGAATTATGCATTTAGAGTAAGAGAGAAAACCATGGTACCATTCCTCCCAAGGAGGGGATGGGATGTTTGTCCACATTGTTCTTCCCAGCCCACCCTAAAGGCCCATTTTTCTCCCTAGAATTCCTCCAACTCTGTGCAGACTTGATTGTTCACTAAAGCTACTTTTCTCTAAGAAGACTTGCTGCTCTTAAAATTGAAAAGAGGGTGTCTATGAGAATGATAATAAAAATGGAAAAGATTATGGACCATGTCTCAAAGGAAAATATCCCTTTTATTAAAAACAGATTAAAGAAAAGAAAATCAATCTTGCAAGATCATGAAAATCTTGGCGAGGCTAAAGTTGATTTATTTATTTAAGATTTATACCCCGTCCACTTCCATAAAGGATTCACGGTGGCAGCAGACTGGGCTGAAATCATTTTCTTGTACTGTGTTTCAGACTGGAATTAGAAGTTCGTTTTCTAGCAGATGAAGTTAAGCTGATTATAGCAAATGAGCTATTGAAAATCAATACCATAAAACCATGCCATTAGTACCTGTACAATCATCCCAGGATTATAAGTAATATTTATGTTCTCAAACATTGACATTTTCAGGAAATGAGATGCAAAACATTTGCACGGGCACAGCCACCTGTGGTTGCTTGGCTCTGATGATTAAAGCATGTTGCTAATGAGGCCAAGGTCATGGGCTTGCTCCCTATGTAGCCCAATTATCTCTCTGTTCTGGAGCTATGAAAGCAACCAGGTTCCTGCAGCAGATCCCGTTCTGTAACGTGCAGGGGGTCACTGAACATAAGAGAGCATTCCTGGATTTTGACAAATGTGTCCCCCTGTTGGACAAACACCCCCCAAGTGCATGGCATGATGGCTGGGGAGGTAATAAATGGGGGTAATATGGGTAAAGCCCCCATTGTATTAGGCATATCTATGATTACAAAATTAACTTATTTTACTGTTAGTTTATACTAGGTATTCTAGTAAGCTCTTTGCATGCATTATCTCATTTAATCTTCAAAATACCTTATAACACAGGTCTCATTGTTATTTTTTTAATAGTGGGTGAAAGCAAGATTTATAGGTTCTCAGTGACTTACACTATGCCACACAATGAGAAGACATCCCCTAACTAGTGCCCAGACCCAAGCCCATCTCACTCCTTGGCCTACATGTTCATATACTCTGCCACAACTATGCTGCCTCTTCTAAGAAAAGCTTCTATCATCATTCCAGCCTCTATTAACTGGCCTTTAACATGTGTTACATGCTCTGACATGAAAATTCACTTTCATCTCCTCTGTGCTGCGTGCTACTTCAGCACAAATCTCTTAGTTGCTATTGCTCCTGTCATACCTCAAGAATCTGCTAGAATCACTTTGGAGGATGTATTCCCTCAGGGATCTACGTGAACGTAAATGCTCTATCTCTGGAGACTCTTACAAGGAACCTGATTGTTAAATATACCAAACAAGGACCATGGGCTACCTCTTCCTCTATTTGTGCATGTCTATTTTTACCCGAGGGTCTAAGAGATGGATTTCCAAAGTAGATTTACTGGAACTAATGTTTATACAAACACTAGGAAATGGCCCATTATCCAGCTATAGCAGTGACTTGAAAGCTCTACTCTTGAAGACCAAATAAGTTATATCCATTCGATAGTGTCAAAATCTGCTTTTGCTATTGTGACCTTTATTTCCCAAGAGAAGAAATTACAGCTTTAGAAAACCTTTTGTATTAGAGACTGGAAATCCAGAGATTCCCAAGTTGATGGAGTTTGTGCTCAAGGTCTATTGTTGGTTGGGGCTATTAGAACTAGGATTTCAATTTCTGAGACAGTTTAATGAAGTGGAAAGAACATGATGGTGGAGTAAACTGAAGACCTATGTTTGCATTCTGGCCCTGCTACTTACTATTAATAGCAGTACACCTGATCGCTTATTTTACCTACAAAGTTCTTCTTGCTCTCTGGTAAAATAATAATACCTAATTCCAGGTTTGCAGTGACGGATATTAAGAATGTTGTAGGCAGCATGCCTGACACCAAGTTACTATTGCACACAACTACAATAATTAGGATTTTCCAAAGAAAAACTTCTATTGATTCCGGAGTATGGGGAGATAGAGCCTAGATCTGTCCTCTTTCAAAGAAGTCTTTGATTATGTATCACACTGTAATCACGGCTGGGGGTATCAGCCAGGGTCCAGAGCATACTTCAAGTGAGATAATCTGAGGAGGGTTTAGGTACAAAAAAGTCTATTCATAGAAGCATGAGATGGTTCAGCTACTGTATCAATTAGCTCTTGTGGCTGCTTAACAAAAATACCCCGAAACTCAGTATCTTAAAACAATCATTCATATGCTCACATTTCTTGAGTTAGCTATCTAGGCTAGGATCAGCCGGGTAGTCCTTCTGCTGGTCTTGCCTGGGATTGCACATGTAGGCTCAGCGAGCTGGCAGATTGAATGGGGTTGGATGGTCCCAGAGAGCCTCATTCATGTTTTTGAAGGTTGGTTCTGGTCATTGATGGGAACAGTCTCTCCTTGTAGTCATTCTTCCTCAAGGAGTCTGGCGGGGCTTCCGCAAATGACAGTTTCAAGGTTAGAAGGGAAGAACAGAAACTGCAAGGCCTCTTAAGGCTGAGGCTCTGGAACTTACATAAAAGATGTCACCTTCACCACATTCTCTTGGTCAAAGCCAGGGGTGACTCCAGCCCATATTAACAGGATGGGGAAATAAGACTCCACCTCTATATTGGAGGCAAGACGATTTCAGGGTACAAAGGGACATGTGTACAAGAATGGGAGGAATTGTTGCAGCCATCTTTGCAAGTGATCTAACACATAATTCCTGCCTCGAAGGTAAAAGGGGAGAAAGCGGTTACCAGAACCATCAGCGAGAAAATCGCACAGAATTTGCTGCCTTGAGGAAAGCAAGGATGCTGGAACAGAAGGAGCTCCCTCCAAAACCCTGCCAATGTCCTCCGTCAGCCACATTTAACTGGAAGGGAGAGAAAAAGGAACTCATTACCATAATCCTCACAGATCATCCACGCAGGACAAAGGAAGGGGCAGAGAAGGCTGGAGAATAGATCTGGAGGAACAGATGGAAGATGTTCAGAACAGGGAGAGTCATCACACCACAGTGGATCCAGAATATGAGTTTTGCAGTTGACTAGACTTGATTTCCAGTCCTGTTCTGCTGTTTTCATGCACGGAATGACTTGGGCAAACCATTTCTTCTCTATCCGCTTTAGCTTCCTGTTCGTAAAACCAGTATAAGAAATACCTTCCTTGAAGGATTGTTGGAGGAATAAATGAGAATATATATATATATATATACATATATATATACATATATATCTCTCCTTTAGCATAGTACACGAGGAGCAATATATGTATGGTTAGCAATTAAACATGTATGTGTCAATAATTGTTAGAAAAAGTCAATGTCTACTGCTTTTGCCAAAATCAACGTCTTGTGAACCAGTTGGGTCTTAACTTTCTGCTTGATTGTTTTGTTTCTCTTTTGCACTTTGCAAGGGTAGGCAAATCCTCACTGGAAGATCCCAGGGTTCATTGTGAGCCTCTCTATGGAGCCCTTTTCTGCTGCTCACTGCATTGGCTGAGGGAGAGGAGGGTCCCGCACTGGCGAGACAAGCTGGCAAGCCAGGACTTTGCATGGCCATGTCTATGGGAAATGTCACAGGTGTCTCATTTACCAGCGATTTCTCTTCGCAGCCTCTTGCTCCACATGAAGCAAGTGTATAATCTCCCTGGGGTGGGCAAACACAGGCACTACAGCTGGCAAGAAGAATTGGTGTGGGCTGAGAGAGAGAGAGAGAGAGAGAGAGAGAGGCACTTCCTTGTGAAAATTGGTCCCTGAGAAGCAGCCTCTTCCCTCCTGTATATTCAGCCTTCTCTCTGCTCCCCCAGACTAATAGTGCAAACCGTACTTCCAGCCACAAATTGATTGCACAGGGGCTAAACAGTGCTATTAGAAAAGAAAAACTCAAGATTGTGGAGGCGAAGGCACCATGCCATTCCTGTATCCCCAGGGCAGCCATACGTGCTTCTGGAATGAAAGAGTAATTGGGGACTTGGGATAACATCTCATCAAGCATTTCCCCTGTGGATTTGGTGGGATATTATTCAGCACCCTTTCTGTAAATTTCTTGCAAATAATATTTAATATGATCAAATAATTTTGGACATATGGTATTAGACCAAGGTAACAGTTTTCTTTACTGTAGGACTTCTAGAAGTCTTTATATTGATAAAGTGCCTTGTGAAGCTCCTACAAGGGGCATGGAGCAGTGTGTCCTAAATATAATTTACCATGAAAAATTTAGGGGGGAGGGAAAAGAGTCTCCTAAGTTTAATATTCCACAGACCACATTTTTGGGGGAATTTTTTTAATAACTAAAAATTAGTTAATATCTAATCAATCTCTCTCTCTCTCTTTTGACATTTTCAATATTGAGTCCCAGAGAAAAGAAGGGATCTACATGTGGATTCTCAGCAAGATAGAGGGAGTTATGGGATAGATATTCTTAAGATTAATTTTGTGCTATACTATAATTAATAGTTTACAGTTCAATGAAAATTTTAAAAGAGCCTGTGTACCTCATGCACCAAACTCTTCCCACTCTCTGCAAGTAGGACATTTGTTTTGAATTGAATTATTTTCTCACAATGATTGGGTTGTGTTCATTCATCCACAGTCTCACACCTTGTGGCCTCTGGGACCAATCATTTGTACCTTTTCTTTACTTTGACCTACCAAGGTCTTTGGGAGCCATCAGCTACATTCCTTTCACATGGCGGAACAAATAGCAGGTCGAATGTTGCGAGAATGTAATAATAACCTCATGCTTGCATGGCGCTTTTAACTCTATAGATAGCATTTTTGGATACTGCATGCACTTTTATCATCACAACTCTCTGTAGAAGGGACAATGGGGACAGGCAAAGTTCTTAAAGTACTACATATTTGTTTTAAATGCAACACAGCCAAGAAACAGCGAAGATAGAGCTATAAGCTGGTATGTCCTGATGTTTGATTTCAAGGTTTTACTCTAAATGCGCGCTAATTCTTAGGGTACGTTTTGTTGAACTTGTCTCATGTAATCTCTGTCTATAATTCCCTATGAAAAAAAATTCTGTTGACAATAAAAATTGAGAAATGATTCATATTATATATGTACCTCAGAGAATTATCATGCACAGTATAATACTGAAGGCTCTGAGAGGTGCTATAATAAAAGAACATAGTTAAATTCATTTAACCCAGTTTATTTAAAAAAATGGATGCTCTATGTTGCATATCCTTTGATAGCAGCACATTTTGGGATGTATTGCCCTAAAGGATGCAGCAAAGTACCAATGGAGACAGCAGGGAGGGAGAAAGGAAATACATTTAATTATCACAACAGCCCCATGTGGTAGATATTAATGTGCTTTTTAAGAGCTAAGAATCAGGTTCAGAGAGGTTAAGTGTCTGTTTCAGCATCATCCAGCTGGAAAATGATGGAGTTAGAAATTGATCTATCTTCTTCCTGGCTCTAGGAAGTGGCTATTCCCTCTGGTTCTCTCCACCCCTTCTAAACATTTCCAGTTACTTCAAAGCCTGGTTTTCAGCAGGGCTTCCCCATGGCTCCAGTAGCACCTGCTATCCAAGCTCATTCTTATACTGGATGGAGCACCCTCCTCCTGCTTCTTCACTCCGTCCTAAGTACCTGGTTATCACTTCTTGTCTATTGCTATTAGTTTTGATTTCAAGATTCCCCATATCTAAATCATAAAGAACTTGTCAGCAATCATTATTAAAAATGATAATTTTTTAAATTTATGTATTTATTTA
>VBSM01000316.1:6010525-6020568 GCA_008086735.1 Cheirogaleus medius
AAAGAAAAATCAAACAACCCTATCAAAAAGTGGGCAAAGGACATGAACAAAAATGATAGTTTTTAACACTCCTAGTTCTTTAAAAGAAGATTCACCTATACACAAGGTAAAAGAAATCCATGAACCACAATCAGTTGGCAACCAGATAACCAGATAACACTGGTAGAAATATTATTTCTTTTAATAAGTGTTACTGTATGCAGTATAGTAACCTCATGAAACAGGTTACATAAATAGTATTTAGCAGCACTTTGATAACCAGTATATCTCTGCTCTTTCACCATAAAGATATGCTATTTTCAAATAACCAATATTAATGAGGCAGTAGAGCATTGGTAATGCCATGTTCATATATATACATATTACATGCATGTTTGCATATATACATAGCTATATGCATATGCATATTTATGCTACATTTACATATATATCTTTGTGTGTGCATGTGTACATTTTTGAGTTGTTTTTACATTAACAGTTAAGCAAAATCCGTTTTCTTGTCGGACTGCCTGGGTTTTATTTCTGACTATCCATTCTTGGTGTGAACCTGGCAAGTTCCTTAAACTTGTTGTATTTGCTTCCTATCATTGCGGTGCCACAAACTTAGCAGTTTATATAAACACAAAGTGGATCAAACAAAGTCAAGGTTTGGGCAAGCCTGCGTTTATTCTGGAGGCTTTAGAGGAAAAATTGTTTTCTTCCATTTTCCAGCCGCTACAAGCTGCCCGCATTCCTTGGGTTGTGGCCCCTTCCTCCCTCTCCAAAGCTGGAAATAGCCAGTGTAGTCTTTCTCACATCACCTCACTCCGACTCTGCTTTTCCTGTCTCACTTCCACCTTTGAGGAGCCCGGTGATTACATTGGCCCCCCCCAGATTATCCAAGATACCCTCCCCAAGCAAGATCCTTAATTTAATCACATTTTTTAAAGTCCCTTTTGTCATGTGAAGTTACATAATCACTGGTTCTGAGGATTAGAACAAGGCCATGTTGATGGGGCCAGTATTCTGCCTAACATATTGTTCTAAGATATCCTATTATCAAAACGAAGGAGCCCTCATACCAAGATTCCTGTTTAAGAGAATCGAAATAACTGAGACCCTGTCTGATATACATTATTAGAAGAAAGAGATGAAATTAAACACATTTTTTGGTAAAACATTTTTATTGCAATGCTAAGGAACAATTTAAAGCTATTCTTAATACATGATTGGAACCAAAGCAACACAGGTAATTAGAAAATAAGTTATCATAGTTGCTCAGAAAAATTCATATTGATGAGCACAGAAAAGGACTTTTTTTCTTTACTTCTTTTAGGGAATGCAAGTCAATTGCATCTCGTGATGCCACTAAAATGAATTAATAGTTGTTGCCTGCAGTGTTGTGTTAAGAAGGATTCTGTAGCTCAGCAGGAGGCAGAGTTACATATACCAGTTATTGCCACCTTTATTCCACTGGATTAATGAAAAAAAGCATAGATGGATGAGAGCTAAACGAGGCATTAAAATGTGATTTCATAAAAACTTGTCTGATTTCCCATTATTTTCTGTGCTATAATAACCTGAGAAAAAACTATCTGCTGGTTTTGAGGAACAAGTAGCACTGCATAAGCCCTTAAATTGAGTGCTATGAAGAGGAGTCTTTAAGAAAAGATATAAGTTTTGGTCATTTACTCATTGATTAATTCTCTCTTTTGTAGTTAATTTGTGTGTATTTTATTAGATATTTATTATAATTTGTTACTCATCAGTTTCAAAATAAATCCCATTTATTTAGAGTTTCCCGTGTGCCCGGTGCTGTGTTAGGTACTGGGCATACAATGATCAACCAAAAACAATATGACCCCATATCCTCATGGAGCTGGCAGCTTATTGGAAATTATAGAAATTAATTGAAGAATAACACAAATAAATGAAAAAAACTATAGCTGTGATAAGTGCTAGGGAAGAGAGCTATTGATGCAATGGAAGAATACAAGAGGGGAGTTTTACCTCATTAGAATGAATAGCAATTAAGTAGGTAAAAGGAGCAAGAACAGATGGGTGAGGGAAAAAAGAAATTCCAGGAAGAGGTATTGGCATGTGCAAAGGCCCTGTGGTGAGATGGGGCACAACTCATGGTGGAGGGGAATGACATTCTCTTGGTGTGGAACATAAAAAGGCAATAGTGGAGTGATACCACATGAGTTTTTAAGAAGGAAGGTAATGAAGAGATAAAGCAGGAAAATTCCTGAGAAGAGTGGAAAAATGATATACAGGTGAAAGAAGGCTCTTTTCTTACAATTCTTTAACTCCTGCAACCTGGATCTTATGTTTCTACTTCTCTTGTCTTACTGGGCTCCTGTCCCACATCACGAGAGACACCATACCTAGTGTGGAGGACACAGAGTCCCTGTTGCTACCACCAAGTTGCCAGTACAGTGGAGGAAGATGTATTTCCCACAAGCCAAGCCAGAACTCTGTAAGTGCTTTGTGAGTGAATCTTATTTCACTTTAAGATTGGGTTCTTGAGGACCATCAGATGCTATGCTGTTGACCCATTAGGAGGTAAATAGGCTTTTTGGGCTGTGGAAGGGACTGTTCTCAGCAATGTTTCTATTTAAAAAAAGTAAATGTGTGTCCCAACAACCAAATGACAGAATTCTTAAGGCAATCCAATTTATTCATAAACTGCAGACTGGACCTTGGATGAGTCCTATTTCATCCTGTTTGGAGAGTGTAGTTTGGGAACAGCTAGAATTATCTCCCACCAAAAACCCTCCCAACTCTGTGATTCCAGGGGTGCTGACTGCCAAGACCGCGTAGGGAGGTCAAAAGGGTAAAGAAGAATCCATTTAGGAGAAAAAATTAAACATCGATCTTGATGTTGAAAATGCCTAAATCATTTTACCTTTGGGTATTAACCTGTCTTCTGGATAGAGCAGGCAGTAGTGCTGGAATTTTGTTTGCCTTAATATGTAAGTTTACAGAAAAGATTTGCTTCTTTAAGAAGCAAACTCTTCTATAAGACAGAGTTGTCTTATAGACTACAAATCCCAGAAAATAATTTATGTGGAATCACTTCTCATAATATTTTAAAATGTTTGTTTATCAGCTTGCCTGAGATGAACTCATAAAAGATTCGTGTTGATAATATGCTGTTTTTCTCCCTATTTCAAGATACATTTTTTATAAATATCAGAAAAAAGTTTTCAGGCAAACTAGAGCATTTGACATTACAATTCTATATTGTTGTATTTTGATTCTTGGTTCTAAAATATATGGCTGGCACAGTACATTGAGACATGCTGGAAAACAAACAAAAATTAAATTTCTTTCTTTTCCTCTCTGCCTTCCTGCCTCGCTTATACATTTCTCAAGAGCCTACTATGTTCCCAGCATAATAATCAGTACTGGAGGATTCATAATCCCCAATTAATACACCATCACGTGAGGGACTCAGGAAAATAAATCAACAATTGAAAAACCAAGTGCCAAATGCTCTAATAGAGATGTATGCATTGGTGCTCAAGGGACTGAGTGAAAATGCTTGCTCCATCTGAGCAGGAGGATGGCCACAGCAGAAGTCTCTGCAGTGATTGTCGCTGGCACTAGAGTTGGTACCTGAAGATGCTGTTCCCCAGGCAGTTGAAGGAAAGAAAACATTCCATGCAGAAAAAAGACCACAAGCAAAGGTCTAAAGATACAAAAGAAAAATGCCAGGGAACAGCAAATCATTCGATTATTTTAAGCTTACTAATTCAGAGTTTGATCATTCTTTTTTTTTTTTTTGGAATGAAGTCAAAGATAAAAAGTAAAAAAAAAAAAAACAAAGCCGGTTGATTTCTCATGTTAGAATTTAGTTAAACAGAAACAATCTTTGTGTTCTGAGTTGATCAGTAGGCAATCTTAATTGCCCAATGTAATATGAGAATGGAGTTTTCTGGGGATTTTAAAATTATCTTTTATATATAGTTTTTAAATCTGCATATAAAATTGTACTTATTTATCATGTACAACATGATATTTTAAAGAATATATACATTGTGGAATGACTATATCTAGCTAATTAACACATGTATTAGCTCATGAAGTTATCAACCACTCTCTTGGCATCTTTAAGAATTCAATATATTGTTAACTATAGTCATCCTGTTGTACAACATATCTCCTAAACTTATTCATCTTATCTAGCTGAAACCTGGTGTCCTCTGACCAATATCTCTCCTACCCTTCCTCTTTCCCCCCACAACCATCCCAGCTCGTTGTAACTATCATTCTACTCTCTACACCTGTGAGATCAACATGTTTAGGTTTTATGTATGAGTGATATCTGTCATGTGGTATTTGATTTTCTATGTCTGGATCATTTCACTTAACATGATATCCTACAGTTTCATCTATGTTGTCACAAATTGCAAGATTTCCTTCCTTTTTATGGCGGAAGAGTATTCCATTGTGTATATTATAGCTAATTTTTTCTGAGTATCTTATAGGTAGAAACATTTCTAAGCCTGATAAAGTCAGGGGTGGTCATCTGAACTTAACCTTTTTGATGGCTGACTCAGGATCTTGTAGTGTTTGAGAGTTCTTGTCATAAAACAGCAATATCCATCATGTATACCAATTGATTACTTATAATAAACTCAGAGTTTCCCTAACAAAGCAGTGCATTATATGGAAGAAAAATTTGAGACTCATAAAGTGAAGGAGGTCACTTCAAAAGTCATATCACAGGTCAAGTGTCATTACTACCTATTAATAAAAGAGCTGGGATGAAACCCAGACCCTATAACATTTCCAGCCAGGTCTCTCATAGATATCTTTAATTTATCATGTCCAGAAAATAATTCTTGACTGCTTCCCTAACTGTTCTATTCCTGGGTGCGATCCTTCCTTAGTCTTCCCCATATGATAAAATAATGGATACTTAAAAAATTCATCTCTTACCCTCCTTATATCCAACCAATTGGTAATTCTTGGCAAATCTATGGGTATCCATCCACTGCTGCTAAACTAGTCTAGTCAACACTGATCTGTCACTACCCTTCAAATATTTGTTTCCATTCTTGACTCCTGGCGATCCACTTACCACACAGTGCCAGAGTGATCTTCTTAAACAAAAATAATGTTTAAAACCTAAATCCAGGCTAGATGCAGTGGCTCACGCCTATAATCCTATTAATAGCACTCTGGGAGGCCGAGGCAGGAGGATTGCTTGAGCTCAGGAGTTCAAGACCAGCCTAAGCAAGAGTGAGATCCTGTCTCTACTAAAAATAGAAAAATTAACCGGGCGCAGTGGCGTGCACCTGTAGTCCCACCTACTTGGGAGGCTGAGCCCAAAAGTTTGAGCTTGCAGTGAGCTATGATGACATGACTCTACCCAGGGCAACAGAGTATGACTCTGTCTCCCCCCCAAAAAAATAAAAATAAATAAATAAATAAAACCTAAATTCAAATTCCCTCTTGAGACCTGTAACATCCAAGATCACCGGGCTGCAGTCACCTCTTCGAGCTCAGGCCAGAGTCCCCTTTAGACTCCATCTTCCACCCACACCTGCCTTCCTGGAGTAGCTAGAACATGCCAAGCTCTCTCCATCCTCAAGGCATATGCAGATGGTTTTTCTTTTTCTGTCTGAAATACTAGTTTTTCTCCATTCTTCACATGCCTAGTTTGTTGTTGTTGTTGTTGTTGTTATTTAGCTCTCTCTGTAAGTGACACTTTCTGTAAGAAGAAAGTTCCTCCCCTATCCCAGCATCTTCCTTGTATCTCCTCAGCACTTTTCACAACTTAAGATTATTGTTCTTTGAAGGGTGAAGAGTTGGCTGGTTTATTACCTGCTCCTGACATGGATACAGCATGTTTCTCCCCTTCACTGATCTCTTTGCAGAGCCAAATGCAATGTATATAACATAGTAAACAAATTATATTTTCTTGCATAGTTTGATGAATTATAAATGCGGATCTATTCCAGGAGAAGTTGTAATGTTTCTGACCCCAGTGTAAACAGAAAGATGCGTTGTTAAAAGTTACATTTCTTATAATTACAATTTTAGTTTTCCATGTTATATAAATGTTCGATTTTTCTCACATTAAACGCTCATAGTTCAGGAGAGCTAAACTGAAGTGTTTATGTAAATGAGTATAAGGTAACATGCTGTAAAAAAAAAAAAAACAATGACATCCTAAAAGATTGTCTTCTAAGTTCACTGCTTCATGTATAACAAGGGTCAAAATTCAAATGCTTAAGGGGCCAGTTGGTTTCACAAATGGATTATGCAAGCTGGGAACGGAACGTGGTGAAGCGAAGGGTACTTCATCTCAAAGAGAAGAGTTATTCATTGGTTCTCTAGGTTAGGGCCATGCAGGAAGGCAGGCCCAGAATGACTCAAGGAAAGCTGCATTTATGTGAAGTCTGACATCTGAGTACTTTCAACTATTTCAATCTTTAAATATATAGACGCTGATGACATCTAACCTGTCTGTGGCTGACTTTGACCTTGTGCTGAAAGTTTGCAACCTCTTTAATGCCAAGGAACTATTTTTTCCCTCTGAAATTGTCAGTAAATCCATCAGTTATTTTGAGCTTTTAGAAATATAGCTGACTGTATCTCACAATAGGACCTAAAGAAGTAGCCAGTAAAAACAGGAAATCATAACTTTGTATTATATCTGTGAACTAAACATACCCTCCTGGCTGAATATATGGATTTAATATTGTACATGGCAAGATTATTACATTTTATTATTGTGTATGGTCACATGTATAGATTTTAGTTAATTTGGCTGCAGGGAAAATAATTACAACTTAGATCTTGGAAGTGAGATAGGGAACTGGCAGATCCTGCTCAATAAGGAGTCATAAGACCTGTGAAACAAGGTCTCTGATAAAAATAGGAGGAGCTGGCCAAAACCAGCTGGAACCAAGATGGCCATGAAAAATGATCTCAACTTCTAATTATACCCTGCTTACAGTGTATCAGCATACTAAAAGAAACTCCCACCAGCACCATGACAGTTTACAAATGCCATGGCAACTCCTAGGTATTACCCTATATGGTTTAGAAAGGGGAGGGACCCTCCATTCTGGGAATTCCTTACCCCTTTCCCAGAAATCTTAGGAAGAATGCTTCTTCCACTTAACTTGCAATTAAATAGAGAGTATAAAATAAGACACTGGAAACTCACGAAGGGCTGCTCTCTGTTGCTCTGAAGCTCTGAGGGATGGCTGCTGCTCTGTCTAGAGGGCAGCCTATCTTTTTTTTCTTTTCTTACATCTATAAACTTGCTTTTGCCTTCCTCTGGCAGCTCACTTTTAAATTCTTTCCTGCATGAAGCCAGACCCCAGTTTTGGGGTCCACTTTCCTGTATCAGAAGAATCCACGTGGCTCCTTGATACCGTGGGTGTCACTCCATAACTTGACTATATGATTGTGATAGTCACGTTTCTATGGACCAACTTTTGAGTATCGTCTATTAAAAATCTTCAGAGGAAGAAGCTCTTATATAATTACATGGTATTTTCTATTAGAAAAATTATTTCCCTTAAAATTTATTTTACTTTTAGAATTTTTTTGCTTAAATTTCACAGATTTATTAATTTATTCATTTTTAAAGGAAAGCTTGCTTACATTTACCATATATACATATATTTTTCTTTTTTGTATCAATTTAGAGGCTACAAATGAAGTTTTGTTACATGGATATATTGTATAATGGTGTAGTAACGACTTTTAGTGTATCCGTTGTGAATAATGTACATTGTACCCATTAAGTAATTTTTCATCACCTACTCTCTTCCCACCCTTCCAAGACTCCAATGGCTATTTTTAAAATTAAAATATTTTATATGCAGACAGAGCTGCATCAACTTTGTCACATTAAACTATAGCGATTTAATATAGAGGCTTTACTAAAAGACAACATTCTGAATAGTAAACTGTGCTACTTTTGTAGGACCGGCAATGAGATTCTATCAATTAATGCGCATCCAAACTTTCCTTTGGGTTGTTTATTATTCAAAATATATGTGTTGAGCAACTACTAGATGTCAGGCACTCTTCTGGGTGTGATGGATGTAAGGGGGGCTAAAAAGACAAGGTCCATC
Source organism: Cheirogaleus medius (assembly GCA_008086735.1). Classification (NCBI taxonomy): domain Eukaryota; kingdom Metazoa; phylum Chordata; class Mammalia; order Primates; family Cheirogaleidae; genus Cheirogaleus; species Cheirogaleus medius. The sequence continues at coordinate 6,018,610 of VBSM01000316.1, forward strand.
TCCTCTGGAACCCATTTTCTAGAAAAATGAGATAAGAGATCAATAATAAAATATAGTGTAAAGTAATATAATGTAACATGATATAATAAAAGGCATGATGTTTTCTGATGAAGAATACCAATTTTAGATAGACAAATCTGGTATTTTCATTGTTATAAACAAGTATAAAGGGAATATTAATTTCTCTCCTATCTATTGACAGCCACAAGTTGTAGGTTATCAAATTGTCTTTAACTAGTTACAGCTCTTTATTCAACTATCATCTAGTTTGCAATAGTATTAAGTGATTCCAAACATTGCTCAAAACATGAGCTATGCCCTTGCATTTAGCAATCTCCTTTAGGACGTTCTAAAGGAAGAACTTCTCTCTTAAAAATTTAGAATGTGAAAATAGCTCAGTATGAGTTTACAAGTCTAAATACAACAATAATTTAGATGACAGCACTTTCACTTTTAAACAGATAAGGAAAATGATCTGATTTAGAAGCCAGTAATATATCCAATTATGCTTTGCTGTCAACAAAAATAGGCTGAAATTAATCTGCTCAAAGTTGGTTTGGGAGATTTTATAACTACTGCACTTAAAGGTAATAAAAGTTCCCTAAACATATTATTGTTACTATCTGAAGCCCCTGAGAATACTTGAGGTTTGTTGTGACTATATATCATTTGATGAACAAACTGTGTTGCTATGACATTTACTTCACAAGCTGGAAATTCGATCATGAATAGATGTAGATTACTTCATGTTTAAATTAAAATTATTTATTCCATGCAGGCTATAAGGAATTCACTTAAATTTTCAGTATCTCAAAATTATTACCCTTCATGCTTCCCAATTACTGTTTTCCTCCAGGCCTGTTACCTGGCCCCTGTCACTAATGCATGCTTTTACAAAGTGTCATTGCATAAAGTCAATAGAACTCTGGGAAAAGATAATTGTAATAAACATTATTAGAATTTATACAGTGCTTTTCATCTTCCAAGTGATTTACAAATATTAATTAATCACTGCTTAAGAATAGGACCTTACCCAAGAGAGCATTCAGTTCCAGAAATAACATGTCAAACCTACAAATATTTCAGCCTAGAACACTTTGTAGTCTCTGATGGGACAGGCAGCAAAACACTTTTATGTGAGGATTTCTTTTCTCCCTCATTGAGCTGCAACTTGCTACCTTTACTTAAAAAGTCATCAGATTTGTCTCTCTCTTCTGAGCTTTACTCTGGACAAAAAACTATCTTCTAAGGCAAGTCTAACCAGATTTTAAAGTATGCTTTCAAATAGATCAAAAGACCTTAACATTGCTGATGTTTTCTCAAAAACTATAAAATTCGAAGAATTTTATTTTTCATTCATTTTATTTGTTCCAAGGATATATTATTTACCCACCAAAATCTGGAATTTAAGTTAGTTTATTATTCCAGTCAGGCTTAATTTTTAAAAAGTGCTTATTTTCCTAAGAAAACCAAAGAAACATAAATTTTTCCAACAGCTGGCTGGATAAATCATTTCAGAAAGCAAATATGTGTTTTAAGCACCATTCTTTCACTGAAGACTGTTACAAGCACTGTTAAGAAAAATAATATTAAAAACAAGAGGAGAAATGAATTTGCCTTTTTATAAAAATTATTTTGCTAAAATAAAATTATTTTGCTAAAATTATTTGTAAAGATGTGAAAAAAGTCTAACAGCTACTATATATAATTTCATGAAAGAAAGACTTTTTTAACATGCAAATGTACAAAGTAAATAACCTCCAAATTTTAAGATAATAAAAGGAATCAGGATTTTGACATTCCATTTTTCCTGTAATTCTAATTGTATCCATGTGTTGTTATAAATGGTAGAACATATTTCCTAGACCTATGGTTGGATTTACACATATAAACAATAATTACATAGAATTCAGAACCTTAGTGTTCAAGGATACAGAGTAAGATCCTGACACATAAATA
>VBSM01000316.1:6020610-6048887 GCA_008086735.1 Cheirogaleus medius
AAAAAAAAAAAAACACAAGTTGTTTTTAACTTTTGATTTTTTAAGAAAATAAACATTGTAAGTAATCATCATCATAATAATTGAACTTAATATAAAGTGCTCTACACTTTTGCCAAGTTTTAAAACAGAACACATAAAACAAACTGCCATTCATTCTCAACTTTGTTTCACCAAAGAGTGGACATTTCACTACAAAAAGCAGGAAAGTCATAATTTCCTAAATATTCCACAAATTATTCATTATGAAAATCTTACCAAACTATATTAATTTTTATTGTTTTTTTTTCCAACTGGACAATGAAAATATTATCACAGCCTTGCCATTGGGAACCACTGAAACACAGTAGAGATTCTCTGTAGGTGTGGAAATAGGTTAGAATCTCTGAGAGTTCTTTGTGGTTTGAAAAAGCATACTCAATTTTAGTAAACTCCAGTTAAGAAAGCTCAACACAATTAGTGAAAAGATAGAAAAAAAAATTGGGAAAACATTGTAGAGTGTATGTGGGTTGTGAAGTCTCATGAAACAGTCTTATAAAAAAAGTAGTCACACTATGCAGCTTAATATGGAATTGTAGGATTAAAAAGGAACCCTAAAATCTTGTAATCCCAACATCTCATTTGACAAATGAATACACTGAGAAGAGTATTTAAATAATTTCATTTCAAAAACGGATGAGATTAGAATGGAATCATTTAATATCAGCAAAAAGACTACTGTGTCAACATGACTGGGCCATTTAGTGCCCAGATATTTGGTTACACGTTATTCTGAGTGTGTCTATACTGGTGTTTGTGGATGGAATTAAGATTTGAATTAGTAGACAAAGTAAAGCAGATTGCCCTCCTCAATGTGGGTGGCCCTCATCCAATCTGTTGGTGGCCTAAAGAGAACAGAAGGCTGAGTTAAGAAACAATGCTTTCTTTCTGCCTGATGGTCTTTGAGTTGGGACATAATCTTACCCCGCCCTCAGATTTGGATTTAGACTGGAATTTGCGCCATTGGCTCTCCTGGTTCAAAGATGTGAACTTGGTCTAGAACAACACCAAAGGCTCTTCTGCATCTGGACTTCTCACTTCCTTAATAACACAGGTAAATTCCTTATAATTAATCTCTCTCTCTCTCACATACACACACACACACACACACTCTCTCTATTGGTTCTTTCTCTAAAGAACTCTAATGTAAGTATCAAGTTCGATAGCAGTGTTATTGCCAAATTCTTGAATTCTAGAACAAAAAAGAAGTCTGTTGAATTATATATGTAGTTCTACAGCAAATGAAGTAATAATTGTGGTACCTAGGAATGCATACTCCATCTTGCATTTCAAGGTAGAGAATGATAATACATAGAGGCATAAAAACACTGTATTTACTCAGGGGAGGTAATGATTATGTTATCACAGTTGGAATCCACGAGGGTCACAGGCCATTGCTCACCATTTGCATTTGATTTTGAAGATCGCATGCACGCCCTCCTGTAAGTAACCCTCCAGTGTATAGATGGAGAAGGGACACCGAGTTGGAAGGATTATAGTGTGAACAAAAGAAGAGGAGAGACGATAGAGCTGAGTTTGAATTCAATATTATCTGAGCTGCCCATGGCTTTATAGTGTCATATTTTCCTTGTGTCGAGTCTCCTAATCCTTACTCCTGGTTCCTTCTCTGGCCATTTCTAGGCGCAATCACAATTTTTTGGTGAGACAAATATGATGACGCATTTCCATACTTCATGGAAGAAGTGTGTATTTCTTCCTGTAAGAAGAATGGAAATGAGTTATCATGTTTATAAAAGTTTATATCAGTAATCCACTCCATCCAGACAGTGATCCACTGGAAATCTTCCCTGAATTGTCAGAGGAGAATATACATCATGTAGAACATTTCTGTGAAATGGGTTGACAGAACCACCACTGGTTTCATTCTTTAGTGCCATTTAGTGTCAAGAGTACTACTTGACAACTTGTTTTCCTTGAAGCTGGTTTGGATTTTGACATAAACAAAGACTGAATCTGTTTTCCTAGCATGTTGGATACTTAAAGAAATGCAGTAACTTATTCCAATAGGGGTTTAATTCATAGCAGCAGATAAAGGCAGCTCCATTTATTGGCAATTTACAATGTTCCATGCACCATGCCAAATAGTCTATGTACATTATGATTTATAATCCTGATGTTAGTGAAATGGAGATGTTAAAAGACATATCCAAAATTTTACTAAGAGATTCCAATTGTACCAAAGCACATGCTGCTTAATATTAATGCCAAATTATATTCTAAAAAAATTAGTGAATTAAAATATAAATTATATTAGATGTTGACTAATACAGACTTTTACAATTCCAGAAATCATGAACTAAAGAGCAATCTACAAACATATAAGAGTTATTGATTAGAACTGACTTAACAAAGGACTATCTAATGCATTTAATCAGTGGAAACAAAAATCTCATAGTATATTTAACTCTCAGTCTCCACTTTGGGGAGAAGGACATAAATCTTGTCTCTCACCAAATTATGGAAACCATTAAGACCATATGCCAGCACTGGTATCTCTGGTCAGTACAGATGTGTCTTGGACAGGAAGCTGTTAACAGGAGTGTGCCGAGCAGTAGTCGTGGCTGCTTATTTGTTTTGCTCCATAAAAGCACAGCCAGATCATATGGCATCAGGGAGAGTAAGGCTCATTAATTTGCACTGTGTGCTTGACACACTATTCAGGCAAGGAGCAAGTTCTGAATTATGGAAAGCCATTGTCCATCTGCTGCTGATTACGTGGGGTATTTTAGAGAGTTCTAAAACACTTTAAAAACAAAAATGATGAAATTCAATATGGAGGATTGTATGATTTGAAGATTGTGAGAATAGTTCAAATATTTTCAACAGAATGAAGAGGTCGCACCATGTTAAGAAGGCAAAATTCATGTGACCATTTCTCACACTTTGCTCCCCAAGATGACAAACCTGATTGGCTCGGAGCCCTAGGAGGCTGACAGCAGGAACAGACCCCTCAAGGCCGATTGTGAAGGAAATGAGATGGTTACATAGCATGATATTGGCCTGGCCATTAACCTGACCTTTTCCCAGACTACTTTTTCCACACTGTGCAATCCCAAGAAGTGAGGTCACTGCCTGAAATAGGTTCGCTCCAGAGAAGAGTCAACCTGCAAAATCTTTCCAAACCCTGGTTAGTGTAGGATTATTTGTATAGCTGGAGAAGAGGTTGGAAAAAAGGTTTGACCAACATGTAGAAAACCTGGTCAAATAATTATTTTCCCAGATTTCCTTTTTATATAAAAATAAGGCCACATACATTGCTATTCATTTGTATTAATTACCTGAGACTTGATCACACGGCTTTAACTTAGGAGAATATGGAACCAGGTATAAAAGGTTAAAGTTCGCTGTGAGCAATTGTTTACTATATACCAGAGTTGTTAGAAGATGATTTTAGGTCAGTGCTCATTTCCCTTTATTTCATTTCTTTGCTCTAAAGCACTTTTTCTGCTATTACTATTATTATTTAACCTTCTAAAACTTAAGCTGGGCAGAACATCATTTATATTGATATATTATTGGGTACAAATAGTTCTTGTTCCAACTGGATTCAGTGGTAAAAGTACATCATGCTTTGGAATGGTATATATTTTTAAAGAATCCCAACTATAAACAAATAATTATATTTTATTTGGAAATAGGGCAAGGTTTTAAGTACTGAAATAAATTACCTGCAGTGTGTAATAGTGCACATCTTAGCTATGGTAACTATGAGCCTATTTAGTATTTATCGTCACCACTGAAAGGAGTGATTTCTATTCTCTATATCAATAACTTAAAAGACACAGTAGTTACAACTCTCTAGACTAATTTGGCCCCATTGAATGTATGTAATCATGTGTGAACTTTAAAATTCAAAAGTGTTTAAAATTGTTTTATTAATGTTCCATAAATATTTACAAGATCTTAATAATATACATTTTTTTCTTTCCAAATAAGTCTGTATTAAGAATGTGTCTTGTGACGAAAGCTGGAGAACATATTTACAGAATGATTTGCTTTCAAAAAACTCTCAGATTTGTGGTTTTTATTCATCGTATAAGTGGCTGAATAGCAAAACAGTAAAAAATCATAACGACAATTGACAGGAAGTAGGTGCTAGGTTCTAAGACTTGAATTCCTCTGGAACTCAAACCTGCAAAATATAAAAAGAAAACAATATCTTCAGAAAAAGTAAAATTGCTTGTTAGATTAATTTTTCAAGATCCAAAATGCATACTATCATTTCTCTTTTAATAACATATTTATTACGCTTGTTTCATTCACAGTATATTTAATTTGGGGAAATGTCTTTACTCTCTGTCTTAGGATGTCTGTTTTCAATGTAAAAATGCAAAAGAAAGATGCCTAAATTGGCAAAGTATCCCTAAAGGGCAGGTTAGGATTGGCCAAAATTGGAGGGCTAATAGACTTTCACTCAATCATAGCTTCAGGCAGATGAGTGAGCGATTCTTCTAAAGCAAAACTAAGAGATTATTATTACATGCTAAGTCTGACTGACTAGTGTTGGCCTGCTTAGAAAATTGTATTGAGAAGGATTTGAAAGTTGTGACTCAGCTCCTTCTGAATGCTATGCTTGATTAGTGATGTCTGCCACGCATCTGGGAAAGGGGTTATATGTACGTGTGCTTCATGTTTGCCATTCCTGCTGTAAGAGGCCTTCAAGAATCCATGAAAAAACATTCTGATTTTTGTGCCAATAGAGTGAATCATGGATTATACACCAAAGGCATGCAGCAGTTTTTCTTTCTTTCTGATTTTTTTTTTTTTTGGTTTTAAAATGAAGAAGCACAAAACTGTTTGCAATACATACCCATGTTGTAATTTTGAAGGATTATTTCAAGAAAAATTAGCCCATCATCACCTTTTGCTCACAATTGAAAGTTCATTTTCTTCACCCAACATTTAAACAAGGTTTGGAAAGTTTAATAGAGCTGGATTTATTTCATGCTGCAGCTGTCTAGATGCAAAACCTACCACAGCAACGGTGACTCAACTTACTTGACATTTTTGGAATCCTGATTTCCTCACTGCTGCTTCCGTCCCCGCCATCGCTGACTGTCCTTATTTCAATCAAGTAGTCTTCTTCAAATGGAACCAGAAGCTCAGCGGATGTATTGTTTGTTTCCAAAATATGAGTTTTACTATGTCTGTTTTGCCGGTACAGAATCTAAATAAAACAGCGAAATCAAGTTAACACGGACGTGTTGCTTTGCTGAGGTTCAGGCAACTGTTCTAGAACGCTGCACGGCATATCATTATAAATGCTGTATTCCTCAGATGCAAAACCCAGGTGATGTCTTTTCTTTAAATTTAGTTATTCTTGTTAAGAAAACGATTTCTATTTCGGCCAGTGTCTCCGGGATGAGAGTAGATTTATCTCTATTAATTAAATAGCTTGAGGGTATTATCTTCGGAGCTTGCTGTGAAAAGTCACTGTTTACTTTGGACCCAATTCAAATGTCTAATATACGCGTCTGCCAAGACGTGATGTCCATTACGACTGATAGGAATGATTTGCTCTGGTACTTGACTATACTCTTGTTAGATTTCTTTTGTGTTGTTAGAAGATCACATCATACTGTAGCCTAAGTTCTAGAAATTCTACTTAAATTTATTCTTTGACCTCATTTCCCATCTCACAGCCACTACCCACATATGCCACCATCTTTCGATGGCAAGGGGAGTTACTTGGAGAAAAAAAATGTTGCACCCTGTAGAATTTTATTTTTTGATGCTCCATAACACATTACTGGACCTCAAAATATAAAACCTTTTCAATGAATAATTTAAAAGCTGCAAGGGTATTTTCAAAAGAACTTCTTAAAAGATTCTTATGTTTCCATAGACCCACAACTTATTTTCTGTTTGGTTGCTACATGTCTCATCCCTAAGTAGCTTAATTAATATGATTAAAGGAAAAACTAAATACTTACCTTGTAGCCCAGCACTTCAGACTCATTTTCCATGGTTTTTACATGCTCCCAGTTCAAGCATAATTTTGAATTTGTCAGCTTCCAGGCAATGTTTGCCGGTGGTTGGCTTGGAGCTTTAAAAAGATAATCAAATATCCAAATGAATATTAATTAGTTCATGGTCACTGTATGACGCATCAACATGAAAACGAAAAATAAGTCTTCGATGATTAGCATAGAAGGAGCTGAAATGTTTTCAGTTTCAATTGAAATATCATATTAATTCTAATCAGAGTAAGCAAATTTATTCAAATTCCAGTCATTTGGGAATGTCTTTGTGACAGGCTTATGAATTAATAATGGCTTGCTGCATGTCCAGTACTAATTTATTAATCACTGCTGTTGAGTTTGTTTACTTTATCATATATTAATATAAATAAATGGAGGATCTCCTTATCTAGGGTTCCATTTGGTCATCAGTCGATGGATGAGCATGTTTAGCAAATTCAAGCTGCAAATATTTTATATACATCAACACAGAGGTGCTCATTCCCAATAGTCTTTTACTTTATAACATTGGATTAGATAGGAATTTAGCTATAAGTAATATAACCAACTCAAGATATTTTAAGCAAAATATTAGTAATAGATTGTGCAAGATAAAGAGGGATTTCTCAGAACTCATGGCAGAATGCAGCAGAGTCTCAAGAGAGACCAAAAAGAGAAAAAAATCCACAAAACCGAGAAGTTCCTCTCTCTGCTGCTCACAGCACTATTTCCTGCATGCTCATCTTGCTATAGACCATTTCTTCGTTGTTCTTATTGTTCATGGCAGAAATCATGATTGCTCATCACGTCTTAAGTTTGAAACTTCCCCTATTCAAAGATAGCTCAGACTAGAATTCCTAGGAGAAAACTGACTTAATTTGGCCATATGTCTATGTTAGCTTAATCATCTGTGGCTGGACAGTGAGAAAGATGCATGTCATTTAATATAAATAGAGTTTCCGGGAACCCAGAAAAGGGAAAAAATATCACAAACTGTCTGATTATCCCAATGGTTGTCTACTCTAAATCTGAACTGTTGCTTTAGTTCCCTGAAATTAATGTTGTCTGGGAGAGAGGTGGTGGGTAGTAAGGGAGGAAAGATTTAGAATCAGCCTTCTAAAGTCATGGATCTAGTCCAGCTAGAGAATTTGACATACAAGAAAACTAGAGTCCAGGTTGGGAAGTCACTTATTCAATGCGGCTAATGATAGGCTGATTTGATAATTCAAATCAGAATTCTGGTCTATTGGTTTCCTATCTAGTGTTTCTCCAGGACAACATACTGCGTCTCAACGATTTTGAGGTCTCAACATGACTATTTTTGAGACCTAAGAAACTAGAGACATTAAAAATAATTCAGCTGGAGAGCACAGGCAAAGATAAAACTGCCCAGCAAGATGTTTTTGGCGTCTTTTTTGAATTTGTGAGGCTGAATGAGCATAATATTTAATTCATTACAACACTGATGGAAACGGAATTTTTTTTTTTTTGAGTTTTGACTCAACTCATGTTTAATCACTTATGTGTCGCTGGAAGATTCACATCCTGCTGGATCCGGGTATCTCACATTACATTACCATAATTCCCTTTCCTCCCCAAACCCACTGGGATATCACTATTGTTCACCCAGCCACTTACAGCACAGTTGGGATGTGGTAGAGAGAGAAATGTTTCCTTTTATGTTCGTGTGAGGCTCAGTTCTTATGTTGTTATAGACTAATCACATTGGATTATAGTGATTGTTGGTCATGTGTTTTTTCCTAAATTTCTTGAAGACATGTGCCTTGTTCAATGCTGTATTTCCAACCCCAGCACAATGCCTGGCACACAGGAGGCATGCAATTCATATATATGTTGAATAAACAACTGTGCAATTAAGATGGCTAAAGAAAAATACTCAGGGTCCTGTGCCATTTTGTCAGGTAGCATTGATTATGACCGAGCTATGGGCAGATCCATAGGTGATACAACCCAACCAATCTTTTCATTATGGTCAAGGCCCATTGCCATGGTCAGACTCACAGTAATCCATATGCATGTACAAGACGGACAGGACAATTGGATTGACCATGTCCTAGTATATTTCTTGGCAATACAAACACAACTACAATTAAAGGCCGGCAAGTTTTATGCTTAGTAAGCACTCAATGTATACTTGTCAATATATTTATTTCTGAAAGGAGTGGATGGAAACGATAATGATTTTGTAACTATCCTTCCTCAACTTATTCCAAAGTGCATTTTCTAATGTTGTTCTGAGCTATAAAAGAGATAATATCAAAATTCTCCCAAGATATCACAATTTTAGTATCTAGAATACTCTGTCGACACATTTCTTTTATCTCTGTTCTTTAAAACTAAGCACCAATATTAATAACATTGTATAATCAATACTGAGAAAAAATAAATTCACCAATCCATGTCACTAGAAGTGGTGGATTCTGAAGATCTTATCTATTTCTGTATCTGCTTTGTTCATTTTAGAAACAAAGTATTACTTTCAACATTACAAGTCCATGCAGGAAACAACAGGCTAGAATCCAGAAAGACTAATTTCTACCAACTTCGTAGAGAAGCAGTTTGTGATGTTGGAAATAACCTTGTCATTGACATTTGCATTTGTTTCCTCATCTACCAAAGCAGAAGCAAGATATCCCATGGGCACAAAAAGAAAAGGGTTCCACCAAGAGTGAGTCTTGGTATGAATGGCCAATTGTATGGATTATTTAGATTGCTCTACATCTCTTGCTATGTGAGACAAGGAAAGAGTTAGGCTTTGACATCAAAGAGACTTGAATTTGTACCCAGTCACTTCCAAGAGTCTTCATTTTCCCATCTTTGAAATGAGACTAATAATTCCTAGTTTTTAAGATTCTTAGCTTGTATGAAATAAAATATGAAACATCTGATTCCTCCCTTGGATAGTAGTACATATTAAAAAGCGCAATAACTGTGAATTCTCTTGTTTGAGAGTGCAGTTCTCCACTGTGGTGTTATGACATAATCAATTTTTCAATTGTGTTTAAAGTGGTTTGTTACTGGTAACACAATTCCGAAGTTTGCAAAGGATCCACTTTTTAAATATAATTAGCATATATTCAAGATTTCCTCTTAATAATATCGCTCTTACTTGGATTCTTTATGTGCTTTTTCAAAGGGAGAACAAGTGGGAGAGTCTCAGCTAATTATCTGGGAAGTTCTCATAGTTTATAGCCTTTCTTATCTTTGTCCCTGGGTGTTTATTGTTTATCTAATGTCAGCCCCTTACATCTGGTATTAAAAAAGAGAATCTTCTGGAGCTGCTTTAGAAGGTCATCACCTTAATATGAGCAGTACTAACAGTTCTAAGTTGATGTGGTTGATTAAGCTGGATCGCAAATATCTATGATGGAATGAAAATTTCTATTACCTTGAAAAACTAAAACACTGTCACCTGGGTATGAAACACACGTCATGATATGTATAACAAGTTTGTCAATCGTGAACTCAACAACCAAGCACTTTTCTAATTTTTTTTTATCCTTCCAAGCAATGTCCAAAGACTAAATCATTTTCTATTAATCAAATGACAGAGCAACATTAAACTAGCCCTTCACAGCTCTAATGGTTTCCCTGTAATCAATTTTTCTGTAGATGGCATTTATATTCAACTGTAGTTCACACTGTGAACTCAATTCAGAAACAACTTCTTATGTTACACTTCTAAGTAACAGCATGAGGTTGACATTTGGGCAAAAGAGAAAGAACATAAGTGCAAGATGAAATAAAAGCTTAATGCTTCCTTTATGTCTAAATATGGATTGATTGCATATTTACAGCAAGAAAGAATCCAGTACAGAGTGCTAGTCAGTCAATGTCAGGGGCCAAATTGAGCCAAAATTTGCAAACACTTTCTGTTACTGTGTCTGAATACTTCTTTCTATATAAAAAGTGTTGTTTGTTGTATTTTTTCTTCTCCTCTTGGAATTGATGTAAATATTTTTTTCCCTTTCCTTGTAAATCTAAACTCCATTTAAGTGATGTCTGTGTGGATCACAGTATATTTGCAGTCTCTCTGAGTTGCCCTTTGGAAATATATCATCTTCCCTAAGCTGTGGTACTTACAATGGAATCCCTGATATTTATTCAAGAACAATAATAACAGTACTAGTATCATCATCATCATCAATAGCAATAATAATAACTAATGCTAAAGAAGCTTTGCACATGCTTTATTTTCTTCATCTTACTTTTTATAATTTATTTCATTTCTTTGTCTTTTTCTTGTTTTAGGTTGCCTCCCCACTAAAAGAGAAATCACCTGAAGGCAAGGATCTTGCCTGCTTCATTGGCCATTAGGTTCTCAGCACTTAACCCTGTTCATGGCTCATGGGAGGCATGATGTCCTGAGTAGTTGACTGAATCATCCTATTTTTTCCCAACAAAGGCTCTGTCTTCTCTTTAGCTTAGTCAATTAGAATATATAGAGATCTTGGTAACTGTGAGCTCTACTTTCTCAGACTCTACAATGGAAGATCAAATATCAGATTAAAAATCTAAACAGTGACAGTTTGAATGTGTGATGAATGCAGGATTATTATTATTATGATTATTATTTTTGCTGTCTGTCACTACCATTCAGAGGAAACCTTGATGTCATCTCAAGGGACATAGAAAATCAGAGTTACACCCAGAGATAGCACTTGAAATCAGGGCTATCTTCAATGTTTCATTAAAGCTGTTTCTCATCTATGCTTTGGATGTCCTTCTATGACCCTTAAAGAAAATGTCTGCAACATATTTATAAAGAAAAAGAAAGTAGAAAGTAGCTGTGCTTTCCTACTTTAAAAAATGCAAAGAAAGTGAAATCACATCTAAAAGAGGAACATAATAATACATGTTACCCACACTGAGCCCTCAGTGTATGACAGCCTGTGGGTCACCTTGGTGTACCTTATATCCTTTTGTTCTCAGAGAAAACATGAGAGGTAAGTATCATCTGAAGTTTTTAGATGACAAAATGCATTCAGAGTTATCAAATAATTAGATCTGTCACACAGATAGTATTAATATGTGGCTGAGCTGGGATTGATATCCAAATTTCACTCACTCTGAAGTTCCATTCTAACTCTTTCCAATACTGTCTCACAATGGGCCACAGTTGTAAGAACTCCCAGAAAAGAAAAATGTGAATACTTGAAAGAGGAAACTTTGGGGAGGATATAGACTGGTAGAAAGGACATTTGACTGTTTATAGACATGGCAGGAACACTACAAACTGAAAATTCCTTGAAGACAGGTAAGCGAATGTCAAACTTTAGAAGACCAGTAAAGGTGGTACTTCTAGGGCTAGATAAAGAAAGGAATAGAAGGAACTTTCAGATGGATTGTGAAAGATCTCATCTGCCTTTTTCTTAGTCTTCAGTCTCTGAAATAGGGGAGATAATAGCATTTGGTGGGGAGCAGAGGAGTGGGATTGCATTTTACGAAGAAAAATCTCAAAGCAGTTTGAGGTTTAGACTGAAGATATGAGAGTCGGGAGGCAGAGGAATGTTTAGATAGTTAGAGAAGAAGATTATGAACGAGTCCAGTGGTCATGAAATGAAGAGCTTTCATGGTCGTAGTTATCAGTCTAACAGATGCCATGACAAAACTTTTCTAGCATTCGTGTTCTCACATGTAGGAATTAAAATACCGAGCTCCTTGATGATATGTTATAATAATTCAGTGAGATATGGTATGAAAAAAAAAACTAATACAGGGCTGGGTACATAGAAGTATTTAATATTTTTAAATTGTGGTAAGCAAACTAAGCACCCCCCCCCAAACATATTCACATCCTAATGCCTAGAACCCGTGGAAATGTTACTTTAAATGGAAAAGAAGAGTCTGAAGATGTGATTAAGGTAAAAATCTGAAGATGGGGAAATAATTCCAGATTACTCAAGGTAATCACAAGGGTCCTTACAAGGGAAAGAGAGAGGCGAGAGAGTGGAGCTAGAGATTTGATGACAAAAGAAGAGGGTCAGACTCAGAGAGTTGCAGGGACCCTACATTGCTGGCGCTGAAGATGGAGGAAGGAATCACAAGCCAGAGGATGTAGGTCGTCTCTAGAAGTCAGAAAACAAGGAAACAAATTCTCCTATGGAGCCTCCAAACATGGTGCTGCCCTTGCACACACCTTGATTTCCACCCGGTCAAACTCACTTCTGACTGCTGACCTCCAAAAATGAGAACAAATTTGTACTGTTTGAAAACACTATGTCCGTGACCATTTGTTACAGCAGCGATAGGAAACTAGAACAGTTACTATTCCATTTTCGCAATGTCTGTGATATAGACTGTCAAGAGAATGCAGCTAGAGGACTGATTGGTATTCAAATACAACAGGACTTGTACAACCTTCTAACTCTTAAGTGCTTGTTGGCAATTTTTATAATGACACTGAAGCTTATAGGCTGGTAAAGGCCAAATTTAAGAACTATTGAAACTATATTTTGGTGGAAGAAATTAGGAATTATAAGTGTTCTTTGATTTAGTTAAGAAAGCTGAATGCTTAAAGAAACACTAATTTTCACTTTAAATTTTCTGACTATCCTTTCACTTTTCCCTTGGTAGGTATATTCCATGTATGCTGGGTGAAATTACTCCTTGTTAATTGAACTGTTTTCAAAAGATATATCTCCTACTCTTTGATGAGTTGATCATGTGTTAACTGCCAGACTAACCACCAATAATATTCTTGGCGTTTAATATAAATTTGAGTCAAGCCCATTTGTAGGACCAACTGGGACAACTGAACAAACTTGACATCACAAACATGGAGATTTCTGCTTAAACACACAGAATAGGTTAGCACAAACTAACACAGGTTTAATTTAGGTTGCATGAACAATCAAACTAAATCTCAGTCAAATTCTTACTGAGATTTTCTACATGTCTCTCATATATATGTATACATACATGCACATATATATAAAATATGCATGTCTTATGTATGTCATATGTCATATAGATATATCTCTCTTTCTGAAGTAAATAATTAGTTCATTGTTCAAGTTTCAATCCACCTTAAACTAGTCAATGGGATTATGTATAATAAAAGTTGACCTGAATCTGGTACAATAACTGCACTAAAATGTTAGCTTATCATAACACAAATCTGTGTTTTCTAAAAATACTATTCTTATACATTTTTAATCACCCTTGATTTTGCTTGAGATAGAAACTGAATTACACACAAGAGGTTTTTGTGAGTTTGGCATCTTTCAATCAGCTAGAACTAAATGTCTAGGCAATCTTAAAACTGCTGATTGATTGGAAATTTCCATCCAGATTTGCAGAAAAAAAATCTGAAGGAGGCAGACTACACCAGAAGGAACACAGAAGCAAATTATTCATACAGGTATCTGGCAACGACTTCATCAATTTAGTGAACATTGAGTAAAACAGGAAGAAGAATAGAACTACATCTTTAGGCAACCCATTCTTGAGAATCACTCACAGCCCCTCCTGTCTCAAACTGGGTGGATTGGAGGAAAGCTGGTTCAGGAATTTTTGGTCCATACATATTCTCCCCTTGAAATGAACTGATCCTGGAGGTTTTTTGCTTACATGTTTCCTTTTTCGCAGTTCCATAGCACTTTGTACTTTCCAACCTGCACCCACAATCAGCATCTCGTTTGTGCCTCATCAATAATTTGGGAAGGCAGTGAGGACAGAGAGAATTTCCATTTAACAGAATTAAAAAAAAAAAAGCAATTTATGTAACCAAAACGTTGGTACCCCTGTAATACTCTGAAATTTAAAAACATAAAGAAAAGAAAATTAAAGCATAAAAATGGAATGTCTTGTTCTGTTTCAAGTCATGAATCAGTGATGTACCCCAGAATTGGAACACAGGTCTCTGACAACCAGTCTGGTGATGTGGAAATAATTGGATAATCTATTTCATCAAGGGTCTATTAATTGAGAAGATTTCTAAGTTCTTTTGGACATGATACATATACGCATAAGGGTAAAAAAAAACTTTAATATTATTTGATTTCCAAACTCTACTCAACCACCTCTTCTTTCCAATACAGAGGAGTTGTCAGAATACGGTATTTATAGGCAAGCTAGATTTGTCCTTTTTTGTCAGTGGCAATAAATTTTTCTTAGTCTTTCTCAGAATCCAGCAGCTATATTTGTTATTTTCTGTTCATCAGGATTCAGAGGACAAAAGATGTGTTTCAAAAAGCTTATGTATGTGAATACTTTATGTTTATTAATGACATGTAAGGAATGCATAAACATTATCCAATCACAAAAAAAATACATATTGCAGCTAGCTACTAAGAAGTCATTTCAGTTCAAACTTCTGCTAATTTACTACTGTGCCTCCTGTTATAGAGTATTTGTGCAGTACCAGACTTGGTCAGAAAACAAAGGCAGCAACAATCAGCCATTCATCTTTTATCTCTCAATGCCGACTACGTGACAGACGCCTCGCTGATTATTAAGAAAGAAAAGAAGAAGAAGAGCCCATTCTTAGATTTCAGGGGCTTCTGAGTAAACTATAGTGCTAAGATATCCTAAAAGGAAAGATATAGGTATATATGACAGTGCTAGGGACTCAAATGATAAACAAAACAAAAATGAACAGAAATCATTTACTAAGCATTTATTAAAGTATGTGCTAGGCACTTGTTATTAATAATCTCTTTCAACCTTGAACAAAATCCTATGAGAACATAAATACTATTTCCTCCCCATTTTGCAGGTGAGGCTACTGAGACCCTGAAGGATAAATAACCACCTAATGTTCCAAGGATGGGAGGTCAGTTTTGAACTCATTTGAGGGGAGCGCATCAAAGCCAGTGTGCTTAAACCTTACACTCTCCTGTCTTTCATCTAGGTACTCAGAGCATTTCCTCCTTTGGGATTCCAGAAAGATCAAAACAGTTTATTTTGATTATTACCAGGAAGTTTCAATGATTATCTGTATTTAAGGGACACATCAACTAACCAAACTAACCACTCAGTGAAATGATGAGGTGGGGAGAATGAAATGGACATTGAGTAAAGTAACAGGTTTCTATTCACAGATCAATCTCGTCCCCTGCAGTGTGACATGTACTTACGGGATTTTTTGGTGGTGACATTGACTGGGGGGCTTGAGGGCCCTGTCCCCGCAGTGTTGTAAGCTCTCACAGAAGCAAAGTAGATAGTATTAGCTTTCAGCCCTGTGATGTTTTTGGTTGTGACATTTCCACTGACTCGAATTTTACCAATCATGGATTCTTTGGAATCATCTGTCCAGTATAATACCTGAGCATTAAAAACACAAAACAAGCAATTCATTGTTTCCCAACAACTATCAAACACAAGGGGTATGGGAAGAAAACAGGAGCATAGATGACAAAAATGTCTTCTAATTAAAACGGGTATACAATTGCGATGAAATAACCAAAGACTAACATTTATAGTGAGGAAATAAAAAATACAACATATAAATACAAATTCACAATGGAAATTAGAGAACCTAGTCTATTTAGATTACCAAAATAAAATATTTTGTGAGATATCTAAAGGTCACCAGCTTTAATAAAGGATATATAATAAGTTAGACCAAAATAAATTTCCTACAATCAAAGCTTTGATTATAATGTTTTACTATTGACATTTTCTCCAGAGTTCTTTTAATCACAGGTTAATTTAATTTATACTGAGCCCTTCTTATGCATTAGCATTCTATTGGGTACATTGAGAAAGACAAAAGAAAATAAAGCTTAGCACTTGTTTTCAAGCCCTTTATCATCTAGCTAAGAGGTTAGACTATGCAGTGTATATGAAAAGCAATAATAGGATACACTGCAAAGAAGTGATATAGAAAAAAATGCTGTAAGAATTTGAAGAAAGACAACAACAGGGATTGATGAAAGAAGAGGAGACTAGAGATGAGCTTTGAGAAACAAATAGGATTCAGATAAGTGGTAAGACATTCTCAACATGGAGAGACAATTACACCCATCAAAAGTAGAGATTTTTGCTTGGACAAAAAGGTTCTTGTAAAAGCAAACCAACAAAAAGTGGGAAATAAAATTAAGGATATTTAGAATCATACATTTATTCTAACTCCAAAATACAACAGACTATGTTACCCATTTTGTGAATCATTGGATTCCCAAGTTGAACAATGAGCAACTAACAACTTTCCTTAACTATGAACTTTTTGAGAATGAAGGCCTATAAATGTGACTTGCCCCATTCTTCATAGACTAAAAAGAACAGATTTAGGAGAATCTAACTATTTTTATTATCACTTACGAGCCTTTTCCAAGATGATCACATCTTTTCAAGTCATACTCCAATTCACCGAGAATGTTCCCCCGTAAAATTCTCTTATGATTTAAGATCATTGAGGATTAGATTTTACCTCTCCTCAAGAAACAAAATGGCTGTCACTTGACTGATTAAATAAGATAATCAACTGATCACTTTTGAAACATTTTATTGTGCCAAGAACACTTAACATGAGACCTATCCACTTGAAAAATTTTAAGTATACAATATATTATTGTTGACTCTAGGTGCAATATTGTACAGTAGATCTCTAAAACTTGTCCATCTTACTTAACTGAAATTGTATGCCTTTAAAATGGCTACCCTTTTGAATTTGTTTGCTTAAGATCACCTAGAAAGATCCCCCTCACTCATTCCCCTTTATGTGACAGGCTCTAGGTTAGCAGTATAGGACTGTCAAACAGGAGCTAATGTGTAGTTGGTTGGCATGTTCACAAGGGGAAGTGAAGTTAATTTGGATTACCTCATAACCCAGCACTCTTCCAGTGTTTCTATTCCAGGCAATCGCATTCCATGAAACCTCCATTTCAGAAGCCGAAAAACTCTGGATAGAAATTCCCCTCGGGGCCAACTGAGGTTCTACCATTCAGAGAAAGACATAACCATTCTTAGCAGAGTGGAAAACAGAATGCAAAATATGCAAAGTCTCTCAAGAAAAACCATTCCAGAGCTGAGGAAAACTTACCATCTTCTCCGGAGTAGACAATGGACACAGTACTCAGGGATCCTTCTCCTTCATTATTATACACACCCACTTTGACTTCAAAGGGAGAGAGTGGGATGATGCTCTCGTTTCTGTAAACAAACCTTGACGATTCTACAGATGCTACTCTTTCTTTGGTCCAGGTTGTCGAGCCTACTGGCCGGAACATGATGATATATCCAAATCCTTCTCCATTCTGTAGCTCTTCTGGAATTGACTTGGGCAGAATGTGATCAATCACTGAGTATTTGCAAAACTATTTTATTGAGCTATTACAATGTTTATTGATTATCTGGCATTTCTTCCATAGAGACAAACATGGGTATTTGCCCTGTTTAATGATGAATTTAAAATACTTTTATTTGGAATGCCAATTAGAAAAATGATCTCAATTAAAAGCACTCAGATAAATAGTTGAAGCTTCAAATAGAAATATAAAACAGGCTTTGCATATTTATATCTTTTTCCTTGATCACTCATAAATTGTCATAATAAAATAACTTAGAAGATTTTATGATATAAGCTAAAATATAATTTTGATATGAATTTTTAAACTCAGCACAAAATTAACTTATTAACTATTTATTTCAAGGCTAGATGTTTTCCTTTCACAACATTTTCAACAAATTCTTGTAAGATGTGGGTAAGGTAATTATTACATAATAACATATGCTTTAAGATATAGAGTACTTCTAAAAAAAAAGTACCAAAGTCTTTCTAGTACTTTTTAAGCATACATCTTCATTAGTAGCATCATCAGTGTGCACTTTTCCCGACATAAAAAATACATTACTAATTCATGTAGAGATCAAATTCTTTATGAAATACATTTCAAAATCTACAATTACTAAAATTACAAAACAGAAATAAAGACACGTTTCCCAAGAACTCTGCAGATATTAAAAAAAATCATAAATTTTCACATAAACCAAGCAAATTAAAATGAATTTGTGCTTGAATTTAGTAAAACATTCTAACTGATTACAAGAAACTTGTACTGAAGAACCAATGGAATTTATTTGGTTTTTCTGAAGGAAAATGCTTTTCTTTTCTTCTGTTTTCTCAATATTTTGGTAAGACTAATAAAGGCATATGAGACAGGACCCAGTGCTCCGAGTCCCTTGTGCCCACAATTCCATTTCGGAGGTGTCCCTTCCCCTTGTCTGTAGGAGTGCATTCATTGTATCACATTATCCTGCCACTTGGAACTCATCTGATTACCCAGTTATGGGCACCAGACCCAAAGGCGCCCCCTTTGGTCAGCGTCTATGCAGTGTTCTGGAGCAGAATCTTTGCAATCTATGCTAACTATCAGACTCAGTGGATTCCTTTCACTTACAGAGTGTGCATATGAAACACGATGGTGTGGGAGGACACAAAAATACATAAACATAGAGCTGGCAATAAGTAGAAGCCACGCAGTGGAATAGGAACACTGAGGCAATAGAAGCTAAGAGAAAACAGAAGCTGTAAACTGGAGAGCGAGGAGACAGAATTTAGCCGGCAGCCAGGTAGGAAATTGGAAATAAAGGAAATGGGAAGAAGAGAGGTACAAGCATGAGGAACTATTCAAGCCAGGGCTGGGTTACCAGCGGGGCTGACAGTTGGCTTGAGCTGCCGTGCTTAGGTGCTTGGAACAGTGATGAACGATGTTCTGGTTCTTCATTTGACCTGCAAGCTTGGTCGCTGGGACTTTTTCCTGTCCTCATTACTTCCCATGTAGCTTTAAAATAAATCCCCATTAACGGAGATGACCTGAGCTGGTCTCTACTTCTTGCCATGTGCAACAATCTAACAAATACAGAAAGTGAAGAGAGGAGGAAAAATACAGCTCTTGACATCTGGGGAAATAAAATGCTTCCTTGTATTAATGCTTTTCTTTCTTTCTTTCTTTCTTTCTTTCTGGGAGACCACAATTATAACAGTTAGTTTGGAATGGCATGGAGGAGATTGATAAGAATTTAAGCTACTTGTCAGAGCATTTGATTTGTTTTTGATGCTTCTTTGATCTCAGATTTAATCAACATGCTTAGTCAGTTCATCTGAGTAAATAGAGGACTTTTGGTTTTGTTAGTCAAGTACAATTAGTGTTTCTCATGGCGTTCCCATGAGGAAGATCCGAGTCCAACATGTTCATTTTAGAGGGGAAAAAAGAGACTTATTTATGTTCTTACTTTTATTTTTCTCATATGGACACAGAGTCAAATGATGAAGATCTCTCTCTCTCTCTATATATATATATATATATATATATATCTGTATCTATACATCTAGCTCTCTTTCTCTCTCTCTCTATATATATATATATCCGTGTCTATTCATCTAGCTCTCTTTCTCTCTCTCTCTCTTTCTATATATATATATATATATATATGAAGATATATATAGCTATTTAAGATGGCCAGAGAATTTTCTCCTTTACATAGAAAAAGGGTCTAGTAGAATAAAGAACTTGTGAAATTCTCCTGGGAGTGAAATTTATTAAAATTGACAAAGATTAATAATAAAATCCTGAACCACAGTTTCTCTAAGAACTAGATTTTTAGTATAGACCAAGGATCAGCAAACTATGGCCTTCTAGTTTGCAGCCTAGTTTTGAAAAGCAAGGTTTTGAGACACAGCCACACCTATTTGTTTATACATGGTATAGGGCTGCCTTTGAGCTACAATGGCAGAGTGCAAAGTTATAAAAGACATCATGTGGCCCAAAAAGATGAATATTTTTGCTATCTGGTCCTTTACATAAAAAGTGTGCCAACTCCCACTGTAGGAATCTATCTCTTCTTTAGTGCTTTATCCTATACAGCCAATTTTATAGTCATATTTTATATAAGACACTTGCCATAAGCACCTCAAACTTGGAAGTATTTGGAAGTATAAATTATGGCAAAATAATGAATAAAGATGCCCTTAAAATTAGCAGTTGCTACATTCCAAAAGTTCGATATCATGTCTAGGTTATTGGAATCAAAACAAACCAAAACAAACACAAAATACAGATTACGGTGGCACTGTAGAAAGCACAGGGAGGATATTTAGTTCAGGCAGATTATACCACAGGGCGCTCAAACCGGCAGCAATCTGGGATAACCAGCAAAGCTGTCATTTATAAATCGTAATGATAGCTTCGGACTGAATTTAGAATGTTCTTTGGATCCCACATTAGTTCTGAGAGTCCAACAGGTACTATTTCATCTGCAGTAACAGTGATATTGGCCCGGAAGGGTCTCTCTATTTCCAAGTTATTTTTCAAAACATAGTTCAGCTATGCTCTGAGGGTGTCTTTCCTAACCATCCTGGCCTGCGGGCCCCTGAGCATTCAGACACTTTCTTACTCATTTTTATACTCCCACTGATTGGAACAGAGTTCATTAAATTGAAAGAGTTACTATGAGCATTCTGGTGATTCAAACTAATGCATGCTTCTTCTCCTAAACATACATAACTTATTCCTTAAAGCAGTTTGGGCATCTGAAATTGGCTCAGTATCTGCATGTATGTAATGTCAAATATGATTGGTAAATGGGGAATTGCATTCATTAATATAGTTTCTGCATATCTGATATTTCTAGAGAAAACAGAGGAAATGACTTTAGTTTAATTTTTTTTTCTGTAAAGGAACAGATAATAAATATTGTAAGCTTTCTGGGACATACAGTCTCTTGTAACAGCATGAAAGCAGCAATTCACAACATGAAAAAGAAGGGGTCTAGCCGTGGGTAGACTTATTTACAAAAAATAAGGAACTGGCCAGATTTGGCCTAGGGGCTGTGGTTTGTGTACCCTTGCTTTAAATAAAAAGAACATTATGAATCACGAAAAGACAGGTTTTTTTTTAGCAATTCATACTCATCTCTATTTAAAAATGATACGCATAGGGTGTGTATGCCCGCTCATGTTT
Organism: Cheirogaleus medius; assembly: GCA_008086735.1. NCBI lineage: Eukaryota > Metazoa > Chordata > Mammalia > Primates > Cheirogaleidae > Cheirogaleus > Cheirogaleus medius. The sequence continues at coordinate 6,041,555 of VBSM01000316.1, forward strand.
AGACTGTGCAAAAACAATTACACACCAACCTTTAGGAATATCTGACCATGGAGGAGAAAAAAATAAGTTATAAAGTCAGGCAAAACTCCTCGTATGCTGTGAAGAAAACGCTTACATGGCCTTTGAAGAATATTGAAAACTAAATAAACTACTCACCATCAAATAAAAGCAATTCTCCTGTACACCCGAGGGTCAATGTTTTTGTGGGAATATATTTGAGGTAGCAGGCATAATGTGATTGACATACTACTTAAGGTAGAGACACAAGGACTCGTGCCCTCACTAAGTCATCGAATGATGTGGGGACAATTGGAATTATAATAAAGGACAAAGTCAAGGAGCATGGAGGCAGAGCCCTGTGTTCAAATGCTTCTCTGCCCAATGATACCACATTTCTAAGCCTCAGTTTTCTTACCTGAAAGTGGTGTTACCCACCTTTTAGGGTTGTTCTGGACAGTGAATGACATGAAATGCTGGGTGTGGCGCCTGAAACCCTATAAATGCCCTACAAATATGGTTTCCGTCTCTCTCAGGCCTCTGAGAGTCCCAACTCTCCCAGTACACTGCCATCCATTTGACAAGTATTTATGAAGGACAGGCCACATTGCAGGCACTGTGCCAGGCCCATGATGTCCACATGAGACAAGACGTCAAGAAGAGAGGATGCCATTCAGGACAGCCACACTTGGTTTCCGACTCTGTCATTCATAACCCTGAGAAAACGACACCTCTCTTTCCCAGTTTTCTCTCACAGCCTAGCTATGTGAGGGTGGCTTCAGAAAGAACTACGTGGTCTATATTTTCTAGAATTTGGGGGATGTAGATTCTTTTAACTGACAAATGCCTGAGAAACTTCTGAAGTGGAGAGTGATCTGAGCAGCCTCTGATGGAAGCGTGGAAGGAGAGGCTGAGTGAGCATGCATTGTGCTTCCAGCAAACATGGAGCAAAGGCATGTGCTTGCTAAAGGCAAATGTGGAACCCAAGCAACGGAGTCCTCTGTAGCTGGGTTTGAAAGAAACTCCATCCACAAAGACCACCGGGAAGAGAGGCTCTTCACCAGCAGAGTCTGGATGTGGACCACCAGAATCCAAGAACTGATGAGACTCTTCAGCAGCCAGTTGGGTCTGCACCAAGGAATTGCAACTGGAGGTCCCCAATGGGGGATCTCCCAGGGACCACTCCCTCCAAGCAAAAACAATAACAAAACAAAACAAAACAAAACAAAACAAAACAAAACCACTATGCTGTGAAATACCAGCATCTGGCCATTTGCCATATTCGGAGTGCACCAAGGCCAAATATATCAACAATCAGGACCTTTTCTACCTCTTTTCTCTCCTCCCAACCCCAACTGTCTAAGACTCTGGAAAATCCAGGGGTAAAACAGTGAATGAAGAAGGAGAAATTCAAGAGAAAAATGACAAAAAGTTGAAGAGCTGTCTATACATTCCCCTTCACACTATAGAATTCCTACGGCGAGGCAGGCCCGAGCTACTGAAAATAGAAACTTTCGGTTGGTTGAAAGTCTAAAGTTTATGATAATAAACCAGACTGAAATTTGTAAAATAAGTGAAAAAATCAGCGTGTATGTTAACATTTAAGAGTAATGACTAGAAAATCTATTCCATGTGCCTAAGCTTCCATCTTGATGCTGGAAAAGAACAAATTCACGGGATATAAAGAGCAGTCTTGGGATAAGAATTTTTTTTTTTTTGCCTATACTCTGCAAATTTCACCTCATTCACAATAGACGGTGCCAAAGGTAATAAATAAAACAATGCCTAATTTATCAAGTAATAATCAAAACGGTAGTGACCCACACTCAAAAGATATTGAAGTTGTTTTTCATATATTTGGGAGAAAATTGTGCTGAGTTCGTCATCCTCTCTCACTTTAGTAGAAATAAGAAAAGTTTCTAATATTCCCTCTAAATAATTCATCATCAGGATGATGTATTTTTATACCATCTATTTTTTATATATTCTCAATAGTGATCAAGTAAATCTTGTTTTTGTTTTTCAGTCTTCTTCCTGGCCAGCTAAATCTTTTTCCTTCAAAATAACTCAGTTGGACCGAAAATTACCTCCCACGTAATGACGAGTTCAGACCGGCTTCCTCCACCTCCATTGATGTTTACCGGTGCCACAACAGGGACTAAAAAGTAACCGGGAGAGAAATGTGGGATGGCAATGATTAAAGGATGTCTTCATCAGGAAGAATTTTGTTTTTTGGACTTCACCTTTCAAAATCTCACGCAGGCATATTGTGAGAGAGTTTTGCATTTTTAATGAACATAAATTATGTTTACACATATCCAAATTTCTAAGAGAGAGGACACAGTTGTGTTTGATACATGAACACCCTGGCTCCAAAATTAATTAAAAATTGAGTAACATCGGGTATTTGACATTATTATGCATCATCTACTAATTGGCAAAATGATGTTCCATTCAGATGGTAACTGAGACACCGCTGATTTAGTGCCTAATTATACAGTTGTGCTGTAAACAAGTTACTGAGGCAGCATATTAATTAATTATTTGTTCAATAAACAAACTCAAATAATTTTTCTCATTATTAGTCACCGGGATATTTTAACATTTAAAATTAAAACTTTAAAAATAGGCAAATAAATAAATTCTTGCTTTCAAACTCCTCGTTTGAATCTCACATCTCTCAGTAGAGAACAGGAGGGACTTTTCTGCTAACTTTTCACTTCCAAAGTCACTTGACAGTTTTCTCCTGTCAAGCATGTGAGTGGGAGAGCCTCCCTCCGTGGTAAAGCCACAGAGCCTGAGATCAGAGACCAATAATTTTGGTGAATTAGAAAAAAAAAACAAAACGTGCCCTTTAACTATACTCTTGTAAAGACTAGTATAATGAATAATAGTTCAAGGCAAATTGTGAAATTAATGATAATTGTGAGTGTGCACAGGGTATTGTAGTTTATAACCAGAATGAGGATTTACTTTACCATGTGTCTTAAAAAGTATTATTTTTCTTGACATGGCAAAAGTATCCTAAATCTGTGATAATGGCTAAAGCTTCTGGGTAAACTGTTAAAATATTGAATTATATGAAATTGTCTATATTGGACCATTCTTGACCAATATCCAGAGGTGGGGGTGGAATCACCTAGCTGTGGTTGGGGAGTGGCAGGCAGGATATGTAAGTTTTGATTGCTCATTTCAAATTTTTTCCCATGATAGAGACCATCTAAATAAATGTAGATTATTTATTTTATTTATTCCCATTTCAGAGTTTAAATGCAAAAATCACATAGTGATATAATAATCTGATTGTTCATTTTCAATATAGCACCAGTCAGACATACATTTTTATGTTCAAATTTACCCTTAATTTTGTCTGTTGGGTTCTTCATAATTTTTTTAAAAAGATCACTGGAACCCAAGTCTTCCAATGCCATTAGTCAAAAGCAATGTGAATTGGGGTGGATCCAATGTAGTTGCTGGATTTATAATATCAAATATTTGACAGCTTGCAATGACACTATTTTAGCCCCTGTGCAGGGTTTAACTATGTAAGGAAAATGGTTTTAAATTATACTTTGATTTACTCTCAACAGTTACCACTACTCTAAGAAACATAAAGTTCCTTTCTTTATGCAATGTCTAAATTAACTGTGCTTAAACCTAAAACTATATTGGGAAGTTAGTCTCTGATGATATTGAAAGAAGAGAGAGAGAGAAGAAAGGGAGAGAGACACAGTATGATATGTATCAGTGTGAATACCACCAGTCTCATTACGCTCCTGAAACAACAGAGTATTAATGGTCAGTAGAAGGTGGCACACAAACTTTACTATAATAACTTCACAGTTTGGGTCAAACCTGCCCAAAGCTACCAAAATATAAATCAGCTATAAACAAACAACCAGAAACTAAAGCTAATATCCAGAGTCATGGGTCACACTTGGAGGTTACGATCCAATGAGTATATGGTAGTGCCTAGGAATTTCTGTATTTGCACACTTTGTTTGGCTAATCTATTGCTCATCTAGATTAAAACCCACTGTTTTGGAGAATGCTGGGTGCAGAAATTAGGAGTTCTGGATTCAAACCCTGGCTCTGTCAGAAACAACCAACTAACATCTTGGTCTTCATTTTCCTCTTTAAAATGCCCAGGCAATTTTTATTATTTTTAGAGACAGGGTCTCCCTATATTGCCCAGGCTCTTCTAAAACCCCTGGCCTCAAAGTGATCCTCCCACCTCAGCTTCCCGAGTAGCTGGGATTACAAGCATGAGCCACCACACCCGGCTAACTATGTTTCTTTCCTAGCCCCTATCCTATGATAAAAATACAACATTGCCTTTAGTTTAAAAACTGATTTTTGACATCTGACAGTTGTGCACACTTTATTGAGGGGGTTCATGTTTGTTAAACTAAGTCAGCCACAACAAAGTGATCCTTCATTTATGTGATTGAATGAGAATGTGAACTTTGTGAGCTACATACTCTGGGCAGGTCAAATGTCACCCTGGATGTGAAAATTTGAGTGGAACAAAGAGGAGCCCATTGAAAAGAACTTAAGAAGGCATGATTTCTGAGCCAGGTTCCACCTGTGTTCTGCTGTTCAGTGAACCAATTAATGCCCAATTAGTGCTTCTGTTAAATGAGTTTAGGATTTACCTCATTTGCATGGAAAAGAATTTATACTATTGCTCAATGAAGCTGCAACTAGGTCAGAGTTGAGAAATAGATGAAAATGTATGACTGACTGCACCAACAGAGTCTCAATTAAGTCTTGGCTACAACATTTTCATGAAACAAGTGGTAGCTCATTTGCATCTACAAATTTACAGATTCTCTATTGGATTTTGGCTCAAAATTAGATGGGATATAAATACAGCTTCTGAAAAACTCACATTTTGACATGTCTGCTTATAGGTAATCATATCTCATTGAACCTACTACTTGGGGAAAATACAGCTTGCATTGTGCACATAAAAGTGGGAAAATGAGAGTCATTGGTTTACTGCCTCTGATTTTGAGCCCAAAATACTGCAAGACCCATGAAAACACTTCTTAATTGTTTTCTTTAAGAACTGTAACAGAAAGGATCTTCCACATTTTTAGAAGACATTGATGCTTTACCTGATGCTTTAGTTCTTAACAATTCTGATGGTTTACTTGGCTCTCCGATCCCAATGCTGTTCCCAGCAACCACACGAAATTCATATTCCACCCAAGGACTCAAGCCAACCACTGTTGCATTGTATGTCTTACCATTGAGAATTTCTGGAACTGGAAAAGAACAGGACACATAAGGCTCCTACATTGGCATTTGTCAAAAAAACAAATAATTATACAAAATTAGACAATTGTTGAAAAATTCATTAGATTACATTTATTAAAATACTAAATTAAGAAGCGTAGCATTAGAAAATTATCCAAATACACTTTGCAAAGCTAACCTGTAGCAACAGCCTGCCAACCCACGGAAAATGGTGTCCGAGTCTGAATAGTAAATATCTGAATGGGACTGTTATTATCTGGGCCCGATCTCCAGCTTAGCTGAGAAGTAGTACTGGAAACGTGTTCGACTTTCACATCCTCCGGAGGACCTGGGGGACCTTGAAAAAGGTGTTTTATGATGACTATATTAGAGATAATTAAATTCATTGATTTGAGACAAGGATGGTTTATTTTGACCTGCTATGCTTAGAAAATAAGATACTTATTGACCGTAATGTATTTGTAGCACATGATTAGAGATAAAGTCCTATTAATTCGGCTTACACGATAAGACGTTAATATAGAAATGCTTCCTTTAGAGATTAGAAAATGCCAATCATAGGATGGTTACATATCATCGGATAGGAAGCTAATCTCAAAAACTGAGAACCATTCTCTTTAATTCTTCTCTCAAAATCTAACTCAAGTAAATGCAACTAATATGGAGAACTACAGGAGTGTGTGGATTAGATCCTGCTCAGACAAGAATGATTTATTATAAACAGAAGGCAAGTCTGAGTTATACTTTTTTTAAATTTTTTTTTTAAATTTTTTTGAGACACAGGCTCAACTCTGTTACCTGGGCTAGAGTGCCATGGCGTCAGCCTAGCTCACAGGAACCTCAAACTCCTGGGCTCAAGCGATCCTCTTGCCTCAGCCTCCTGAGTAGCTGGGACTACAGGCATGTGCCACCGTGCTCGGCTAATTTTTTCTAATTTTCTAATTTTTAGTTGTCCAATTAATTTCTTTCTATTTTTAGTAGAGGCGGGGTCTCACTCTTGCTCAGGCTGGTCTCAAACTCCTGAGCTCAAAAGATCCACCCACCTCAGCCTCCCAGAGTGCTAGGATTATAGGTCTGAGCCACCGCGCCCGGCCAAGTCTGAGTTTTAGGAAGTGACACTGCTTGCTGAGCCTGACCACTCATTATAAACAGACAAAACCTACTCAATTCAGTATTCATATCTATACTACCTATACCCTGGAGTTTTGGGTTTTAGAAAATAAAAAAAAAACTATATGATTTTTATCTCACCTCTTTATCATGATGTGATTCCTCAAAGATCTACCATTTAGATACCAACATTTTGACTGTGAATAAACAATGTGACCATTTTTTCACCATTTATGTTTACCTCTAACAATAATATCAGCGACAGCAGATAAACTTTCTAGAGTTGTTTGTACTGTGCATAAGTATTTTCCTGAGTGATGTAGCTGAATATTCCTTATCATCAAATCCCCAACAGCTTCCTGCAGACACAAAGGGAGAAATGGACAAAAATAGAATCATACACAGCAGGTCTTATTCTATTTTTACAGCTGGATAAGTATTAAATATAAAATAACTCTGAAACTAAGAGATATACTAGTATCATTGTTTCCTTATATCTGATCCCTTTTATTATCCCCCTTATTATAATTACATCTAGAAAACAAGTATTTCCATGAAAGACATAAAACAAAATCAAACAAAACAAAAACAGATGCAGCTTCCAAAACAGACAGTGATTGTCTATGCAAATAAAGAGGGGGAGAATAATTACGCAAGATGATGATTCATGTAAAATGTTTGATTCATTTTATTAAGCACTTAAAAATTTCAGTAACTTACTCCTCCAATCCTTTCAAAATGGGCCACTCCTTTTTTTAAGTCTATGACATCTCCATTGAAAGACCATACAAATACAACTTCGATGGTTGGATCATGGGACACCTGGCACGGTAGGACTATACTCTCACCAACTGTCACATCCATTTTGGAAGGTGGGACAGTAATGACAGTCCTTTCTGTTGAGAAAAAAATATTTTACAAAGCTTATAAAATGCTAGCATATGGCTAGAGAATATGTAATTTT
>VBSM01000316.1:6048987-6147173 GCA_008086735.1 Cheirogaleus medius
TTATTAATCCACTCATGTATTGATGGGCACTTGGGCTGTTTCCACAACTTTGCACTTGTGAACTGTGCTGCTATAAACATTCAAGTGCGGGTGCCTTTTTTGTAGAGTGTCATTTGATCTTTTGGGTAGATGCCCAGTAGTGGAATTGCTGGATCAAATGATAGATCTACTTGTATCGTTTTAAGGTATCTCCATATTGCTTTCCGCAGAGGTTGAACTAGTTTGCAGTCCCACCAGCAGTGTAGGAGTGTAAATATATATTTTTGAATGATTTCACTATCATTTGAAATTGTATAAATGCCACTTGGAGTTCTACTGCATACAGTATGAATTTTTTTTTCTTTTTTCAAATATCTTGTATTTATTATCAGTGGAATGCATTAATTATAATACAAAGACATAGTTTTATTCATTCTTTATATGGATATAGTTTATAGAAAACTGTTGACCTCCAAAGGTGGCATTCCATATATATAGAATACACCATGCTGTCTTTGTTATCTCTTTATTTTGAAATTCCAGTTATAACGTTATAATTGACACATTGGTAAGAATTATAAATAGTCTATGTTAACTTCATATACTATGAGATGAATTATGTCCTTAAGATTATAACCACCATAGTTTATATAGAGATTGATAATCACATGCTTATATTTAAGAGTGTGAATGCAACATATTCTATTTTTGACATAGTTCTGATAAAGATGCAACATGAATAAAGAAGCTGGAAATTTTCCTTTTTTATCCATATTTTGCAATGTTGGAATTATGCGTACTTCATAGAAACCTTCCCTCTAGAAATTTCAGTCTCAATGTCAATACTTGTTCTACAAGTCGTAGCATTTCATTGATCAGAATTTCAAAGGACAATTCCAACAGTGTTCCAGTTGTACTGGAGAGTCCTACCTACATTTTTCTAATTAAAAGATACTCACAATGATAGATACTTTTGACTACTTTGTTCATAACAAAATAAATGATTTTGATTCCAGAGTGTTGACAATTGACTAAAGTGCAACTCAGTAACCATAAAGGAGCCTTGGATAAACATTTGGATTTAAATATGCACCATCTTATTAAGAATAAAATGTTTTAAAGGATTTACATTTAAAAATGAAGGTTTTAAACAAATTATTTTGAAAAATATTGCACATGAAGAAATTTCAAAATAGTAAAATGACCCTGACGAGTCTCTTTTTTCACAAGATAAAAGTTTCACTCTCTAAAACATAGGCTAAAATGTTCTTTTCCTTCTGGCTTCTTCATTCTCCTCAAGAAACCAAACAAACATTCAGATTGTATTTTTATGTCCAGATGTATTAATACGCACTGCATTTTACCAATAGAATGTTTAATTATTATTCAAATATTTTTAAAAATTACAATTGTTTTCTTAATAAATATTTGGAAGTAGAAAATAAGAAGTAATAATTTGGGGTTTTAAGTTGCATATTGATAAAAATAGCCATGGAAAAATAAAAGCATATGTTATATTTTGAAATAAAATGGAGAAAAATCTAACTCTTAATCTACATTAGATATGTTTTCAGTTTTAAAAAATACTTCTCCCCTTATTATTAATATATATGATGCACACTTTTTTATTTTAGTTATTTCTAGAGAGAAGTTGGAAGAATCGTTTTCTGGACCATGTTCATTTTTAACTCCAAGCCTTCTTCACATCTCTCCCCCAAAATAAGGGTAAACGATATTCAGCATTTCAAGAAAATCATTTAGGACTAGAGAAAATATTTTCCTCTTGAAGTCTTTCTGGAAAAAAAATCACAAATGTCTTATTTACATTTATAGGAGGATGAATTGGTTAATTGGATGTCTTGGCAGAGCAAAACTGCCCAGATTTAAAGTTTTAGATCATGCAATTAAAGTAATTTTCAAACATTAAAAATGACAGCCACTCCTTCCATTTATGACACCACACAGTGGCAAAAATAGACAAATTATTCCCTGTCTACATAGCTCATGGGTAGCAGAGTAATAATGACTAAGACTTCACGAATAAGAAATGTTTGTATTATCATTTATGGTGCTCGCATTTTTCACTAATTCATTTGTAACTAATATTTCTTGAGCACCTACCATATGTCCAACCCTCTGGTAAGTACTGGAGTCACAATGGTGAAGGAAATGGAAAAAAATACTGCATCAAATTAAAAATATGAGATGTCTGTCTTCACAGACATATAAATCTACAGAGGAAGGCTGGCATTAATTGCATCATATTAATCAATATACAGTTATAACTGTGATAAGAACCATATATTAGAGGTAAATTATTCTATTAAAATGTTTAACTGGTAAATCCTGAGGATTTAGTTTATTGAGAAAGAACTATTTTCACTGAGAAATAAAAGGCAAGTAGGAGTGAGCTTGATAAAGGTAGTAGGTGGGGAGAGGAAACTACATTCCCTACCAAGGTAGGAACATTTATAAAGGATCTGTGTGAAGAAGAGCCGTGATTGGTGGATGAAGGACAGCCACTTTTTCTGGAAAACCTAAGATGAGTCAGAGAGTAATACAGGAGTGAGACTGGGGAAGATGAAGCTGGAAGTTGGTCATAGTCAAGACATAATCCTTAGACGTCATTAAGGCCAGCCACATAATTTGTGGGTCCTAGTACACAATGAAAATGTGGTGAGCCTTTTCCGAAAAGCAGGGGAAAAAAGTGTCATTAGTGATACTAAATATAAACCTTTTAAAATATTTTATTACTTATAAAATATAATAGGGGTAATAATCCTAGATGAGTTACAACATATACTTAAAAATTTAAAAATATATATACACTTTTGGTGTCATAATTTTATATGATACAATAAATTGTAATACTTTATTGAAGTTATATCTTGATTATAAAATTTTCTCATTGGCTTTTCTGCTAATTCATTTATTAGAACAGCAGAAATTATATTTTTAGCAACTTCATTTTTAACTGATACAATCCTAGCAACATCAGTTGCTCCTGACAAACGCAAGGTCGCAAATACTTTTTGATAAGTTTTTATTTTGCAAGGGATCTTTCTGCTGATGCGACTTTTGTGAAAACATTAAGAGTACTTCCAAGATTTCAGCAATATTGGCATAAATTTCTGAAAAATTAACTTGAAATATAAATTCTAAAACATCGAGAGCTGATGATTTTTATGGAACAATTTTTTTCTAAAAAAATTTAACTCTTCACACAAATCTGTTTTGTACAAATCTAATTTAATTTTAAATGTAAATATATACAATGGAATCCTATTTTTTTCTCTGACATAAGCTGTAACTTGTGAAAGTTGTATGAGAAACTGAAAGTGGCTTCACAATTTGTGTATAATTCAAAATGCCTGTTTACGCATTCCATTGATGCATCTTCCATTACAAGAAACAATTCATTAATAATTGGTTCCCCTGAAGTTTCATATAAAAATAGTGGTTTTATCCATTCGATGAAATGACTTTTAAGTTTTTTTTTAATTTCAGCATATTATGGGGGTACAAATATTATGATTACGTACATTGTCCATGCTCCCCCTCCCCCCTCTAGGCAGAGCCTCAAGCATGACCATCCCCCAAACGTTGCACTTCTCACTCATTATGTTTGTATATACCCATCCCCTCCTCCCCCCTCCCTCCTCCCTCCTCCCTCCTCCCTCCTCCCTCCTCCCACTCGCCCGACACCCAACAACCGACAAATGTTATTCCTATATGTCCACTTAGGTGTTGATCTTTTAAGTTTGATTTCTCCCATCCAAGTACTAACCAAGCCCAACCCTGCTTAACTTCCAAGATCAGATGAGACCAGGCACATTCAGGGTAATATGGCCATAGACTGAAGTTTGATTTTTACTTTTAAGCCTGTAGATTTAGCTTTGCAATATTGCAGACATTTTCAAAATCATGGATTCTAAACTCTTTGAATAAATTGAATAACTATACAATATGCTTTATAGCAATGTCCACGTGCATGTTTTTATTTCGTAATAATTTGCTGGCAACGTCCATTGCCTGAGCACTAGCAGTTTCCATCCCAGCGCCCAGGCTGAAGAGTTAATATTTCTGCAAACGCCACAAGGCCAGCCTCTGGGGGCAGATGGGCAAGCTGGCCCCGCCAGCGCGGATCCTGGTGCTGACCACTTTTGGAGTCCCTCGTTTCCCTGCAGCCTTTGCTGACACCCACCACCGCTGTTCCTGCTGGTGTTGCCACCGTGACCTGCATCCATCTGGGCCCAGAACCTGCCTGACGTGCCCACCCCTTCAGGGCTTCAGCTGTGCTGACCGCCGTGAGGCATACTTGTGCACACCTGCATAGGGCACCAACTGCTTTGCGTGCACACTGCCTGCTGCGTCCTCAGGCCTGAGCCCGTGTGTGCGCGAACAGCAGCTGCTGAAGCATAGCCATGCGCATGTGCTGCCTCCCAGCACGTCTCCTGCCCGCGCACATGCTCCAGTGTCCCACGAACCTTCGCTTACAAAACACAAGTTGAGAAACAAAAGGGTTTAGAATTTCAAGGCAGTCACAGCAGAACATTAAACCAAGCGAAGGGCTTTCCTTAGCACAGCGCCCCCGTGTGGCTGTGTTAAATGCCCATGAAACCAATTCCTGCATGGGCAATATATGCAACCTAAATATTTGTACCCCCATAATATGCTGAAATAAAAATAAATAAATAAATAATAAATAAATAAATAAAGTAACCTTGGGCCAGTCACTTAAAAAAAAAAAAAAGAAAGAAATGTGTTCCTACATAGAAATAAACTGTGGCATTGTGGTTACCAGAGGCTGGGGTGAAGGAGGGATGGAGAATGGGGAGATGGTGTTCAAAGGATACAAAATTTCAATTATACAGGAGGAATGAGTTTTTGGGATCTATTGCCCAGCATGGTGACTATAATTAATAATAATTTATTGTATATTTCAAAATAGCTAAATGAGCAGATTGGAATTATTCTCGTCACAAAAAAAAAATAAATATGTGAAGTGATGGATATGTTCATTAGCTCGATTTGATCATTCCACAATGTAAACATACATCAAACCACCACATCATACCTCATTAAGACATAAAATTATTATTTGTCAATTAAAAATTTTAAAAAAGAAATGCAATTGTTTTGCTGGAAAAATAATGAGAACCATTGGAACGTGAAGCAGAAGATTGGTATAATGACATAGCAGTATCTGCGGTGTGAAAAATGGAATAGATTTAAAAAGAAGTAGCTCTGTGCAGGCGGACTTGGCATGCAGAAATAGGGGAAGTATAGCTTCCCCCTGGGAGTGTCCTCTTGTGTGGGTGCAAGGTGTTTGGACAAGAATGTTTGCAATTGCTGTATCCTCTCCCCACACCCCATGCAGACCTGTCCTCATCCTGTGTGGGTGGCCCTCTGACTGTCACAAGGCCACTAATTGCTGCCTGAGGAGTTCACTTAGACAACCATGCACGGCGCCAGCTCAGTCCTCAATATGCATACCCCACAGAGACAAAAATCACACTTGCAGAGATTGGAGAGTGGCGTTTGAGCAGCAGAAATGGGCAAAACCTTTCACGCTACTATGGGGAAAGAACAGGGACTTGACTTTAGTCCATTAATTTGTCCTTCACATGCACCTTAAATGCTTAAGAAACTCAAGCATCTGAGAGATTTCTCCAAACCACTCAGACCACTTGGTGGGGGAATGCACAGACACAAATACGTTCTACTCCTTCCCTAGAAGTGGATATAAACCAGCAGAGAGGGGTAGTAACTTGAGCCTCATTGACACCAAAACACTTCTTGGTATTTATAGATAACTGAGATCCTTAGGGCCTGAGTAGTAACAAATTAAAAAGGAGAGAATTTGACTATACTACAATCTATTTTTTGGTGAAAATTTGGTAGTCATATCATTTTATTCTTCTTGCAGATTCTTTAAATATTTGTAGAAAGTCTGGTCCAGTTGTTTTAAAATTTTAGCATGCATAAGAATTTCCTGGAGAATTTTTTTCAAATGTGAATTCCTTGGCTCCCACCAGAAATACTGATTCAGTAGGTCAGCAGGAGGACTCTTGAATATGCACTTTTAACAGACTTCTCCAGCTGATTTTGATGGAGTTAGTTCAGGGATCATGCATTAAGAAATAATGCCTTAGGTTTTTAAATGTGAACCTAAAATTTCTATATAAGGAAAATTCAAACTATATAAAATATATTATGAGAAATTCTCTAATGCTGTGGATCCAGGAAAAAGTCATATCTAGTAAAATGTTATTGGCTAGTAATACTTCAAAACGTAAAGCTGGAGTTCTAAGTTTAACTATAATTAATTTTGTATACTATATCTTCTTTTAGAGTTTCATAGGACATTTAAAAATATTAGAAACTGAGAGTTCTTAGATTGAAGATACTCTTTAAAAGTTTATTTAAATCAAATACTCAGTAGAGTATGGAATATTTTTAATCCATTTAACACCTCTTAATACATAGAGTATTGTTTATAAGCAGCAATATATCTTGGGATATAAGGGTTTCTGAGAAATGACGTTTGGAAATGTTGCTTTTGTTGTTGAAGAGGATCACACCACACACACACACACACACATAAATACAGACATGTGTACAACATGAGTGTGTCTATTTAACATAAAAATGCATATATGTATACATATTTATGAGGTAATCGTGGAAATTTGAATTCTGAATAATTTAAGATTGATAGTTTTTAAGAAAAGAAAATTGGTTTTGTTGTTATGTTAAAAGGGCAATTCTCTAATAATTTAAAGGTACGTTCTGATATGTTTATAGATTAAATTATTGATGTTTGAGATTTGCCTGTACATAATCAGGGTGGGTGTTGTGGAAGTTGGTAAGGATATGGATGAAATAAGTCACATATGAATTGACTATTATCGACCCTGAGTGATGTACACATGGGAGTCCCTTATACTATTTTCTCTACTTGTGTATGCTTGTAATTTTCAATAATAGTAAAACACAGGAATAAAATGATGGGGGAGAGCGAATATTTATACTCAGAATAGGGAGAAACATTTCCCATTCAGCTTCTAAAGTGACAGAGACTGATTACTTCGAAGAGCACCCAAAATAGAAGTGACAAACATTCATGAACAGTTCATAGAGTAATAAAATTTTAATATTTACCATTTCAATCTATTTCAGTGAAGTAAAAGTTATATGAAAACAGCTTTATCTAGCAATCCTCTTCTAAAGAAGTAGAATATGTGACATGATGCTTTTGATGAATAGCCTTCCTCAAATTCACATTGTCATAATAGCCAATGATGTTTCCAGAATGCATCTTTAGTTACAAAGACCCCAGCAGACACGGAAACTAATTATGTCAAAACTTATGTCAAAATCATTTAGTATGATTTCTTTAAACACAAATGGGACTGGTTGTCTATATCAATGGCCAAATGCACTATTGCGTAGCATGATCCCTAACCACATTTTCAGAAGCCAGGGCATGGCAATTAAATGTGTAATTGATCTCACCTGAGCATACAGAAAAATGTTATTTTTGGTTACTCTTTTTGTGGTGTTGTTGTTTTTCTTTTGTACCTTCCACTCAGTTGAAATCTCCATCTATGAGTGATAATCTTTCAGTGTTGCTTTTCAGAATAATAACTGCTAAGGTGTTTCTGAAGTTATAAATTCCTCTCAAAGGATGGATAAATGTATAAGAAAAATGATCAAACCCTTTTCCCTCTGTACAAATATGGGGCTCTTCTTTTATTTATCTATGACATTATAGAATATGTTGCTAAGATACCAATACAAAGTAAACTAGTGTATAAATAGCACTTCAAACAGGTGACAAAAATCTCTGGTATTTTCTCTCATTACTTGTGATGACTAGAGATAAATACTTTGAAATGTGATCTTCTTCCTAATTTCTCAGAATCTCAAATTATACTACATATTAACATATTAACCCTTTCCACTGCCGTTTATTTCTTCTTCTATATACCCGCTTCAATCTGATATTGTATTCTTTCTAACTGTGGAAACTTCATTAGCATTTCTTTTAGTCCAGACCTGAAATTGATAGACATTTTTCCAAAGAAGACATACAAATGGCCAACAGGTATGTGAAAAGGTGCTCAACATCACTAAGCATGAGGGAAATGCAAATTGAAACCATGATGAGATATCACCTCGCACATGTCATGACGGCTGTGATCAAAAAGACAAGAGATAAGTGTTATCTGAGATGCAAAGAAAAGAGAAGCCTCATACACTGTTGATGGGAATGTTAATTGGTATGGCCATTATGGAGAATACTATGGATGCTCCTCAAAAAATTAAAAATAGAACTACTGGATGATCCATCAATCCCTTTTGTGAGTATATATGTAAAGGAAATGAAATCATTATGTCAAAGAGATATCCACATGCCCATGTTTATTTCAGCACTATTCATAACAGCCAAGATTTGGAGACAACCTAAGTGTTCATCAATGGATGAATGCATAAAGAAATTGTGATATATAAACATAATGGGAATATTATTCAATCTTAAAAAAGAAAAAGATACTGCCATTTATGACAATATAGATGAACCTATAGGACATTATGCTAAGTGAAATAAGCCAGGCATAGAAAGAAAATTACTGCATGGTCTAAATTATGTGAAATATATAAAAGTCAAGTACATAGAAACAGACAGTTGAATGGTGGTTACTAGGTAGGGGTAGGGAGGTAAGTGAAATGGGGAGATGTTGGTCAAAGGGTATGAAGTTATAGTTACATAGGATGAATAAGTCTAGAGATCTAATGTACAGCATAATTACTATGGTTAATAATATTGTATTGTTTGCTAGAAATTTGCTAATTCAACTTCAGGTATTTTCACCACACATACACAAAAGAGATAACTATCAGGAGATGGGTATGTTAACTTTCTTGATTTTAATAACCTTTTTTACTAAGTATATGTATACCAAAATATGTCATATGCCTTAAATATATAAAATTTTTTAAATTAATGAGAAATCTCCCAGATTTTATTTGAAACAATCTTTATTTTGTCTTCATTTCAGGGGATTTTTTTTTATTGCGAATTCTTATTGGTATTGTCTTTCAGTCCTTTAAAACTGTCATTCCATTGTCTTCTGGATTTTCTTTTTTCTGTTGCTATATCAACTGCCAGCCTTGTTGTTCTTTTGAAGATAATATATCTTTTTTTATGTGAATTATGTTTCTTTCCCTTGGTTTTACTACTTTGTGCTTATTTAAGCTTTCCTTTGTATTTATTCAAATTGAGGTTCATACAATTTTCCTGAATCAGATGCCTGGTGTCATTTTCAGTTTTTAAAAATTCTCTGGCAAATATTTCTTCAGTTTTGCACATGTCTAATTTTCTTTGTCTCCTGTCTTCTCCTTTTGGAACAAAAATTTTATATATATTAAAACTATTCCCTATATTCCCATGACATCCTTATGTTCCCTTTCTGTTTTTCCCATTGTATTTTCTCTCCGTGTTGCAATCTGGATGTTTTCTATTCACACATTCTCCCCTTTACTGATTCTCTTTTTTCTGATCTAGAGAAGGGAGAGCTTTATTGGTGACAGTTTGCAAGCCGGGAAGAGACAGTGTCTGGCATGTGCTGAAAGTGCCTTCTTTTAGAAGAGGGGAAAGATAAGTTGGGTTTTATGTCTTGCAGAGCCTGTATCATACACATTCAGGAGGTTGGGGAGGGGGGAGGAAACTACACATATATATGAGGGGAGCCAAATGAATGTAAATGAATGGGTAAACATGCATGTTACATACATTCCATGTTCACTTTGAGGCAGGATTTTAGCATTCAAATGAGGTGGAATTTGCCTCTTTAATGTCAAACGGTGAACTACAGAACACAAAGACACTCTGTGCACACCATCTATAAGTTGGTTGAAACTGGCTTAAAGTCTGCAATAGTTTAACAGAAGAGAATGTTTATAAGGCCAGTCCTCTGTCCAATCAGAGCTAGAGTGGTATAGGTTGTAAGTCAGCCTGATAGCTCCTATTGTTAGAGAGTTTTGCAAGGGTGTACTTTTTATCATAGTCTTATGAAGTTAGAAATTTGCCATACCAACCAGGCTGTGAACTGTCAACCAGTAGGTAACTTTTGTTTCTTTCATCTTAGGGGCCTGTCTTAGTTAAAATAAAAGGACATCTATTTTGATTTCTTAGACCACACTGCTATATCTATTCTGGTGTTATGAAATTTACTGTGTTATGAAAATTAGCTTTTGTGATTTTCAGTTCTAGAACTTCCACTAGATTTAGAAGAGATGCCATGTCCCTTTTGAAATGTTCTATCTTGCCATGTCTTTTTTGGAGATACTAATCAAATTATTTTAAAGACCCGGTCTAAGAACTGCAATATTATTATCAGCTGTGACCTGTTACCATTGTCTATTTTTTCTCTGGGTTTTGATAATCTGGTCCTGGCTCCAGCTATTCCTGGTAATATTTTATTGAATGCCGGACATTGTGGATCATAAATGTAGATGTATTTGTTCTATTTTTCCCCAGGAAGATTCACTTTTTTTAAGCAGGCAATTGAGTCAGGAGCTCAGTCATTTTAAGTCCTGATCAATTTTGTTTTGTTTTGTTTTATTTTTTCATGGTCCTTTGGGTGTCCTGACTCAAGTTTGAGTTATTTAGCAGATTGAATTCTGTTTGGTTTATCATGAACTTTGATTTTTGTCTCCTTGCACTGTGAGACTACCAAAATGTATGCTAAGATATTTTCTATTTTCTTTCTTGCATTTCTGATTCATATTGCTTAGGAATTGGCAAATTTCTGGAGGATAAAAACAGCAGAAAATGTTGGGCTCAACTACCTCTGCTTTTCTTTTATTCCAGATATTCCACTTTATATTGCAAACACTTTGGCTATTGTCACAATTCCTTCAAACTTCTATTTTTATTTATTTTTAACATTTTAACAACATTTGTGGTTGGCATCAGTGGGTGGTTGGTATGATAAAATTACTTCAAATAGTCAAGACAGAAAATTCCCCATTATTATTAATGTTTCATAATAAATTGTGTTGGTGGAAATATTTAGGCCATTTATCAGTAGGTTTTTAGATAATATTAATAGCTTGAAGAATATTATGATTGATGTCAGTTGGAAAAAGAAATGAGTATTATTTTGGATCAAAGTAGAAACTCCTAACATAGAAACATTCTAGTTGTTTATTCAATCATTTATACAAAACCATTTAATTGGTAATGAAATCTTACCTTCTTCCAGGTATATATCAGTATGAATTCCAAACAAAAGAAACCAAACTGAACTGAGGAGACATTAGAAGATTTCAGTCATAAGAGTAACAAAGTCTCATCTACATTTTAATAAGGACATTCTAGCTTCTAGAAGGGAGACAAATAATCAGGACAAATACTTTTGAAGCTATAGCTAGATTTCCAATCTTTTTTTTTTTTTTTTTTTTTTTTTAGAGATGGGGTCTCGCTCTTGGTCAGGCTGGTTTCGAACTCCTGACCTTGAGCTATCCACCCGCCTCGGCCTCCCAGAGTGCTAGGATTACAGGCGTGAGCCACCGCGCCCGGCCTAGATTTCCAATCTTAACACTATTAACATTTTATCCAAATGATTCTTTGTTGCATGTGTGTGGGAGGGTGGATTTGGTGTTTGTGTATGGAGGGGATGTTCTTTGCACTGTAGGATTTTTAGCGAGACCCCCCGACCTCTATCTTCTAGATGTTAGTAGACCCTTCAGTTGTGACAACCAAGACTATTTGTATATATGGCCATATGCCCCCTGGGAGAAAAAATCACCCTGGTTGAGTACCTCTGTGCTCAAGCAATACTATGGAAAAGAGACAGCAGCAGTGACTTAAATTAAAGTTTTGGAATTGAAGTGTTGCAAAGTGGTTAAATTCTGTATGATTCTTGAAGCTGAAACTATTTGCTGGACAATTTGATATAGGGGTTGAAAGAAAGAAGAGTAAAAAAAAAAAAATGACCTCAAAGATTTGGTCTGAACAACTGTCAGCATAGACTGTCATTAATATAGTGGAGAAAGACTACAGTAGAAGCAAGTTTTGGGAGTAAGGATCAGGAGTTCAGTGTTAGGGTATAGTAAATTTGTAAGCAAAGATGATAACATAGGCAGTTGCATTTTGGGATTAAAGCGAGATAATTGCTTTGGGTATATCAGTTTGGGAGAGGTTTATACATGGTATTTAAAACCATAAGACTGAATGAGATACCAAGTGAGTTAGGGTAAATATAGCTATAAAATGGATACTAGGAGAGAGAGAAAAAAGAAAAAAATATATATATATACACACACATATATATATAAATATGTATATGCATATATGTATAGATTGATATAGCTATAAAATAGAGTACCAGTTTAGGAAATCTAACATTTAAACAATAGCGCTTTCAGGAAAAGGAATGGAATAAAATATTAAATTATTCAAGGAAATATTTTAGGACCAAGGAGTATGAGTTTCTAGGGTGACAAAGCCTACTAAATGCTTAGTTTAATGGTTTAAGATTGATTTACACCATACATATTATCTTGAAATTGCGAGACATTGGAAGAAACAGAATACTAGAGAAAGAGAGAGAAAAGATGTCACAAACAACAGATCTTAAATTAAAATGATTTCAGCTTTCAGAATAGAGCAACAGCTCAAAATTTCTGGAGAATAATGATTTCCAATCTAGAATTCTATTTCCAGCTAAACCGTCAATCAAACGTAAGCATAAAATACATTTTCAAACGCGAAAGATTTTTCAAAAATAATATCTCTCTTGGATCCTTCCTCAAAAGCCCATTAGCAAATTCAGTCTACAAAATAAGAAAGTGTATTAAGAAAGAGAAAGGCATGGTATTTAGCAACATAGCTCCAACGTAGAAGGGCGGGGTGATGTTGAAGGGAGACAATTAAGATAGACTTAGGGAATGAATTATTGTCAAATCCATAGAAATCTAAGCAAACAAAAGAAAGGAAAGCAAACACAGGAAAATCACAGTGAATATTCTGAAATAAACCTTGGAGAGAGAAAAACAAATAAACAAGAAAATTGATATGATGGAGTCTTTATTTCTCCACATGTAGCAAACCAGAAATAAATGAGGTTTAGTCTTTATTTAATATACTTTTCCTCTTTGTACATACAGTACATGAGACTAGAATTTTTTATATATACCCTCTTAGCCAAATGCAAGGCTATCTGCTCGGACATGTGTTTATATAAATTAAAATCTGCATTCAACACTTATCATATTCTACTACAGGCAGAGTATAATTTAATTTCAATGCATAAAGTTATCATGGTTAATATATTCCAGTTTACCTGAAGGTACCATTACCCATTTATCTTCCACTTCAATATTTAAATGATTTAGAATAAATGTTAAAAGACTACCAAGAACCCCAGAGTATAAGAAACAAATGAAGAACCAGTCTAGAGAAAGCATTATCTAAAATTTGAGATGTCTAAATGAGAAAACGTTTCTTTTCTAAGTATCATGCAAGATTACACTAAATATTTTTCTAGCAAATAATAATGTAAAATATAAACACAGATCTTTTATATTAACAAATAATCAAAACAGGGCCTGACATCTATTTAAAAAGAGAATGCATTGCAGATTCTGCTTAATAAATTAGATACGACAACTACTCTGTTTTAAAGCTGTCAGTACATAATGGACAATAACTACATATGCATGGCATCATATTTATATTTCTTAAAAGAGGAACGTTCACTCAGACTGTTCTTCAACTGGAACTTTAGGCTGGACTGTAGTAAATTATAGGATTGAAGACTTCTGCTGTTGTATAGGAGATGGAATCAGGAAATTTTATTTTGCCTGGCTATAGGACCTAGTAGAAAGAGGGTATTTTCTTCTGAATGTTTTATGTTGGGATGAAGGGAGTCAATATGAGAAAATAAAAGCCAGGAAAGGAAGATGAGGCTGAATTCAATTTATCTGATTGTTTTTCCCCTTCCCTGCATCCTCCAACCCCATTTCTCTTTTGGACTTGAAAACATTTGTTAACTGCCTGCTTGAGTATTCAGGATCCATAGACTGAAAACATAACTTGCTTCTGGGAATCTTTTACATCTTAATGACAGACTTTATTCCTTAAAAATGGCAGTAGAGTATAAGAGACCACTGACCAAGTTTAGAGATAGAATGCCTAAGAAGTAGAGTAGCCCAATTAATTCTTTTAGGGTCGGAATGGAGTCAAGATAAAATGACTAAACTTCCAATTCCTAACCAAATGCTCAGGATACAAGTGAGAACAAATGTGTACAGGTTTGGGAGAGAAACTGAAGATAAAAATACCTAAGAGTTAAAGACTGATACATATTTTTTAACTGCAGAATCAATTTATTGGTCGAAGTTTTGTTTTCTTCATTTTTAATAAAAGATAGGAGGTGTGTAGCTATTGGTTTATTTTAAGTGAAAGAAGGCAGACACACAGAATACACACTGTGAGATTACATTTGTATGAAATCTATGGTTAGAAAAAAATCTTAACTGGTTGCTTCTAGGAGTGGAATAGGGACTAAGATTAAGAAGAGACATGATAAAAAGTTCGAGTTATAGGGTGATGGTAATTTTCTCTATTTTGTGTGGTTTTGAGTTACATATGCAATTTCCAAAATTCAGTGATGTGCACTTAAGATTTATATATTTTATTATATGTAAATTTTGCATGAAATGAAAAATGTATAAATTAATATTGAACTCTAATGAATAGAGGCTGAAGTATCTAGGGGGAAGTATTAATATCTGCAAGTTGCTATATTTTTATTCCTTCTGAATCTCAACAATGTCACGTAAAATTGTCTTATGCATTTATTAGTATATAAATTTGCTGGAAGCTGAAGAAGAAGGAAAACAAAAGTTCTGCCTCTTGCTAACACAGGGACCTTGGGCAAGTACTTTTAGCAACCTATGCCTCTATCTCTCCGTGTGTAAGATGGAGATAATGGAATCTGCTTCAGAAGATTGTTCTGAAGGTTAAATGAGATGATATACATAAAGCACCTACCACAGTGCCTATCCCAGAGTATGCATTTAATAAGTGGTCATTAATAATGGTAATAAATAATACAACATCAATAACAATAAAAGCCAACTCTTCAAGTTCCTTGCTGGTTTGTAACAGCCAGTTAATATAATTACAAGGCTGTACACTTTCGGAAGTAGTAGGTACTCTTAGGTGTCTGGCCTCCTCCACTTGATGTAAACTACTAACAATACACACTATATTTTTATTAAAAATGAACAAAATAAAACTTTGACCAAGAATAGGTTTAATCCGTGCAATAAAAATATTTCTAACAATAAAAACGTAGTAAAACATATAATGTATTAATATCTGTTCTTTACATTATATGTTATATAATCTACTTTAAGGAAAAATTCAGTTGCTTAACATACTTGGAAATTTAATCTGAGTGCTACATGCTACGTTTTTTAAAGACTATGAACTAAATTGTTATGAAGACCAAAATAACATTGATATTAGTGAGCATGCCTAAATTGATGCATTTTTTATTCATTTTCACATTTTTACTTGAAGAGATTATGGGATTCAAGTCTCAAAAATTCACTCAACCTCGTTTTCATTATTGGAAGGGGAAAGACAATTTAATTCTGACCTGTATTATAATTCAATTCTATATTTTCTCACCTTGAAAATCATTTTCACCATCAGTGATTTTTAAGTCAAATTCTTCTTTCTATCAAAATGCTTTAAATCATTCTTGGTAGAAAATTGGGGTGTGAAATTGAACATTTTGGGGGAGATATTAGCACTACTGGGAGACTTCTCTAGTGTTTTCAGCCACCAGCTACAACATGATGAATGTATACCAGTATGTCTTGCCGTGTCTCGGAAATTGTACTTTAGGTTTGCTCAATCAAGCTGGGCTTCTTGATAAAGTTGGGCTCGATATCTCACATCCTTTAAACTGCCTTTTAAGGCCACAAAGCCTACAATTATCTACCTATCTTGGGTATTGCTCTTAGTAAATGTAGACCCATATTAGAGAATACTCTTATTCTGCTGGAGAAAATGGATAGGCCACTCTGTATGCTGGTATAATAAAGCCTTCTATCACAAAGAATAAACAACTAAATGAGCAGCAATAAACCTAATTTGCACATTAGATATGCTTTTCCAAGTTCCGACATTTCAGTTGAAAATAATGCTGAAGCAATGAGGCCTATAATTGAACATCCAGAACTTCTCCAGTGGGGAAACAAAAACAAATGTTGCCTGCAAACAAGATCATTTTTATATCCTGCTGTTACTCTGCTTTTTAATAATTTTCCAAATGCCAGATCAAATAATTTCCCCTTTTATGTGATTTTCATATACCTCTTAGTGTATGTACACATTGTAATTTTAATCTCCATCCTCGAAAATGAAAACACTTAAACTCTCTTTCCTTTTGATTCTCTGTTTGTGCCTATGGAACATGTCCTCAAATTATACTGGGCATCTTCAGAGGCTCTGGCAAGGTTGCAGCTAATTGCGCTCACAATGTTTGAATGGAAAATTGCCTTGCTCTGCTGTATTAGGGAAATAGAAATTTCCAACATACAGTGCAGATAACTTCGGAATCCTCTTAACACAGATAAGCCATATCAGCTAAAAACTAAGCTGGAAAAATATCTGACTCTTGTAACTATTATCTTTTTACATGTTAATCTAACAACAACATTTCTTGCATGACTGAGACTGATAAGTAAATTCAAAGACAGATGATTGTTTTACCAGCTTTACTGAAATTCCTCATTTGCTCCTTACCACTCCATTACACTTAAGGTCAGTATATGCTGGTTTGGGTTTGAGAAACAAAATTATACTTGACTCCGTAATGACAATCAGATGTTGTTGTCATCATGCATCATCACCCCCCAACACAAATATTAAGCTGTCTTAACAAACAACTAGATGACTATACACTTACTAGTTAAGAAAATGGTTGAATCAATGCATACTATTATAATTCTTTCCCAGACTAAGCTTCACATTTGTAGGTTGTAAAACAACAGTTTCTTGGTAGGGACACTTTCAACATTACTACAATAAAGGGAATTAGAGATAGCAGTCTAGTTAAGAAGACATGCTAACAATAGACTTAGAACTATGTTTGCACAGTAATCACATGATTTAAAAAAGAGTACATGTTACAGATCAATAATAAAGTAAATTTTCTAGAAACGTTTTCATTTATACTGTATACACATTTATTATTTTGTTTATTTATATATTTGCATAATTAAGTATGCATCTATTTATATGCACAAGGTAGTTCTTGTCAATGGCAAAGAACGAAAAGACCTCAAAATTCCCTTAAATTGGGATGTGGATATTTCATGAATGTTAAAAAATAACAAACAAAATTTCCTTTCCATTTTTAGATATAAATACTTGAAAATAACTTGATAATCATGCATATTGACATCAGTTATATTAACCTTTTGGATATGAAAATTATCCTCTGGTACTGTGCTATAAATACCACAACGGTGAGTTCTCTGCCTAAAATTGTTTGGATTTTCATGGAGGTTCATGCTTGCCCTCCTTAGCCAAGTGAGGATGTCGATGTCTATTAGAAATATAAAACTACAAACCCTAAAATTGGGAAAGTGAAAGCATTTAAAAGTTGTGTCTTTTTTTTTTTTAACTTTAATGCTCTTTTTCACAAAATGTCCTAAGAAGCTTAAATCCTGAAAAATTGACAACTGTCAGATTTTAGAGCAAAGAAGCCAGGATGGAAATTATTCCTGTGAACTAAGAGGTGTAAGATAATAGCCTTTTATTAAACCAATAAATATTTATTCGGCACATACAGTTCCTGACCATATTCTAGGACTTGTGTCTCATCATTGATTAAAATGAATAAAGATCCCTGTCCTCTTTACGCTTCTGTTCCAGAAGGGAAAGAAAGACAAAAACCACTAATATAATAAGTAAGTTATGTAATTTGTAAGAAGATGGAAACTATTGAGAAGAAGAAAGAGTAGGAATGACGAAGTTAATCGGGAATGCATGGTGGGATAATTTTGTTTCAATAGCAAAGAAAAACACTAGAAATAGAAAAAAAATGTCAATCACGTTATTTTTTTAAAACTGAGCAATCTTTTAAAACTAGTGTTTTCCCTGTAGAAAGAACAGAGTACCTGGGGATTGTGATATGTTTTATGGCATATCTAAAAATGTAGATCATCTTATTTCCATCATAAGAAGTAGGAAGCTAATTAGCAGAAAACATGGCTATAGAACACATCTGAGATATGCAGCTGTTATATCCAGAACACAGTCTAGTTGCTTCCGAGTCTCTCAGTTAATGTTTTTGTAAGTCTTCACTTTTTATTTTTCTTCCATTAATTATTGGTGGACAGTGAGTATCATGACGCCACAGGTTTAAGAAACATTTGAGGAAGAGAGACTAATAATTCAGTTTAATCTGGCCATTAACTATTTTTTCCTTAGCATCTGGAGTGGGGATCCTTATCACTGTATTTTAACAGCAAAACAATTGGTCCAGCACAGGTCACAAGTACTCTAGAGAAGCTTTAAACAACAACAATAACAACAAAACTACATATCAACCACTGATGTCTTCTATGTCATATTTTATTCTGCTTGGATTTTTCCATACCTTAAAGTCTTAACTGCAATGCCCTTTTATCTTTCACCATATTTTAATCTTCTGCTGTAATAAAATTAATGCATATGACCTATAATTCCTTAATGTAAAATGGTATAATCAATCATTTTTCCCCTTGATGAACATGATATTTCTTGAAATACAAAGCATTCACACTTTCCATTATAGGAGTATTGCCAAAAATTTGCTGGAGAAATACTGTGTTCTTAAATAGAGCCCTACTATATATCTTGAAACACTAAGTCCATCTCTGTCTCAAAAATTGATGACAATACAATATTAAGGAAGTGAAGTTTTTCAAAATGTGCCACACTGGTTGGATTTTGACATATTCAAGTTTTATCAGTCACATTTCCCCAGAGTGCTTCAGACAATTGTCGACATAATGTAATAGGCTCTAGACAAGTTGGCAGAAACATCTTCCAGGCTTAAAGGTGGGTGTTTATTTTCCTTGAGACATTTTAAATGATAGGTGAAGTGTAGCAGCTAACTGCTTTTTATCGAATATATTTATTTTTTAATAGAAAAGATGAGAAGGTACCAACTGCTGAATTTAATCATTTGGACTTAATTAGCCACTCAACCTGCTTTATCAAAACAGTCATTTCTATCATCCAGAAGGCAACGAAATGATAGAAGTGACATGGCTTCCATTTAAAAATGCTAGTTTATGAGCTGAGATTCTATAACGTAAAGTAGCAAAGATGGGAAATAGGCATTTCTAATACTAATTATGTCCCTTGGTGCTAAATGTAGAAACATTTGGATTGATAGTAGCTTAAAAAATCTTAAAAATTGAGTATATACAGTTTAACTATCCCAAATTGTATGAGTTTATTTGTTTACTGTAATGGGAATATTACAATGATTCATGTAAATACTGTGATTTTAATTGCTTTCTCTTTGAAAAGAACTGCTTATTACAATATAGGCAAGAGACTCTACATTTCACTAGTTTTGTACCTAGAGTTATATGAATAAATGAACCAGTTATATATCTGGTAGACTTATATACATGTAACTATTTCATACAAGTGAGAAATTCTGAATGACATATAACCAAGAAAAATATTATTCAGTGACTTTATCAAAAGGTCCATGGCCTGAACACCAAGGTACATGTGAAAATTCAAATATTTTAAGTGTAAGTTTTAACTCTGTCTAATTATACACTGACAGTATTTTCAGCTGCCAAAGTATTCACATCTACCATGGTATCCTACTGGCAAAGTGTGTATGCTATTAGTGAGTAAAGTAATGCATCTCTTATATAAATTATAAAATCAAATATTTCACATACACAATATGATACAGGTTTGATGCTGTAACAGAAATCAAGATATACTTGCATATTTCCAATGTTCATCAAACACAAATGAAGACAATAAAATACCTTTTACTATGAGGCTGCCGGTGTTCTTTGCAATGCCGAACTGATTTGTGGCTATGCATGTATATGATCCAGCATCTGACCTGGTAACATTGTATATCTTGAGGCTACCATCCTCCAAGAGAAACACTCTAAAAATAAAATATATAATTAGTGGACGTATGGCTCTTCAATATCAACAAATCAAAAGTACTTATTTTTTTTATTTTAAAACATCACTAAAAATCATGGATATATGTGATAATATGAATTTATTCATTTTCTATTATTCTGTTCTTAATTGTGAGCCATCTCTGAGTCTACATATAAGAATAAATGGCATTTGCTTTTATTTTGGCACTATATTGATAATTATTGCACTATAACTTGAATTATCATTGTGGATTTTAATGCACATCAAAAATCAAATGAGTGCTTGGTGCTATAAATGCCTAATTGCTTGATGAATAAGATATGTAACTATTTATCATGTATTTTGAAAAGTCTACTCGCTGGTGAAAATTGCAATTGGCTTTGGAGAAATGTAAGCCAATTTCTACATTGTTTAGTCTGTGTCTTCATAAATGTGATTTTATTTAGCATTTTCAGTGACCAAACAATAGAGTGCTAACCCATGACAGTGTTTGCCAGTGGGTTGAAGGAACTATCTATTTGGTTCCATCGCCAAAGGACCATGGCTACTATGTGTCATATCCCCTCAAAGAAGAAAAGAGAGGAGTAGAAAGATGACGCTCTCATGGGTCTCACTGAATGAAATATTTCTAAAACATATAGTGCACAATGAAAAGATACCTATCTAAGAAGTTCCAATCTTTCATAAAATGATCCATATTAAATTTTCTCTGAACTCAAAAATAAAGCAAACATCAGAATGTCATTGTAATCAGGGAAAACCCCAAGATTTGTTTTTTAAAAAAATTCCTCATCGAATGTTTTAAAAGGGGAGGCAGAAAATGGGAAAATAAAAACATTTGCCCAATTTTGGGTTTCCGTATTTTATGTCTTACGAATTTAGTTATTGACCTTCTAAAAACACAGTTATGAAAGCAATAGTGGATAGTCAGGATGACACCCAAATAAGTGACAACAAACTAATTTTTGACTATAGTTTTGAAGGAAAGAAAGGCAAGGCAATTTGCATGTATGTCACATTCATTAACAATAACGAAATAGCATTTGTTGTATTGCAAACATGTCATTGTTTCTAATATATGTATAATATGAAATGTAGCTAATATAATTAATTAACTAATTTGAAACACAGAGAATAACAGCCAACTACAATTTGTATGAGACCAGCTTCTGATGTTGAATTTATTATTAATAATGAATTCCAAATTCTGTTATCAGTGAGTAGAAGAGGCCACATCTGGGTTTACAATATTCCATGGCATGTAATCAGATTTTTTTAGAAAGTCATTGTGCTAGAATATTCCTCCAAAACAGACATTTGAAACCTTATTTAATTTCTGAAATGTCTAGTTTACCAGATACCAATTTACATTTATAATTGGATTATATCACTATTGACACAGTAACACAACTATTCTAGTATGTAGCAAATTTCAAGCCAAATATAATTCTTCATCTGATTCAATTAGAAGAGGTCAATGTGGGAAGCATTTGAGTGTATCATTTGCCTCTTACATTTAAGAATAACTAAGAATTTTCAGCAACATAGAAATTTTAGATATTGGCTAATAAAACATTTTACATGATAAAAATTAATATATCTGCTTATATCTAAAGGCCATTAAACAAATTTCCCAAGTACCAATCCAATGACAATGTTTATACTTCATATAATTTTTGCTTAACTTTTAAATAGAACCAATTCATATAAACAATGGTACTCTGAGGAATCCACCATTTCTCAAGTGTCTACCACCATTTGAAGTACTAAGAAAGCAGGCTAACACTAAGAAAAGTTAAGAATCTGCCCAAGACTAACAAGCTAAGTATCAGAGAATGAGTTAAAAGTTATATCTGATTATCTCCAGCACTCATGCTCTTTCTAGAACAATTACTTTTACTTACTTTCAGTAAAATAATTCTACATGTTAGTTTTGAGCCTCAAGAATTTTCTACTGAATCATCATTAGATGGTCTAAAGACAGTTCATTGTGTGTTTGCTCCCTAAAATGTGGTCTCATCCCAGACCTACTGAATCAAACTGTATTTTCATCAGATACCCAGTGACTAGTATGCACAATAAAGTTTGAGATGTACTGAGCTATTCACTGTAAATCAAACTTTAATTTGTGAAATTTATCCTTATTTCTAAGTAAGGATAACCTTGTTTCATAAGATCAGTATGTAAACATTTATAAAAGAATAAAAATATTAAATTTTAAATGTTTTATGAAAATAACCAAACTAGCAACCAAATTAATTTATCATTTATTAAAAGAAATAATTTTCTAAAGTCTCTCTAGTGACCTAGGATATAGCAATTTGGAAATTTAACCATAACTAGACATTTTATGGCAGGATAAATAGTGTGAATATTTCAATTTATCATTTAAATTTTTCCTTTCATTAATAAGAGATGTTAAACTATAGTAAAAACAATTTAATCTTTTGACAGTGTAAATGGAATTAAATTGCTTAATCATTGTCCTAATTTTATGCCAAATAATTAAACAAGAAATGTTAAAGAAAAGTAAGGATGTCTAGTTCTTTCACATATTTAAACATGGCTTAGCAGAAATGATTTACCAAAAAAAAAAAAAAAACAAAAAACAAAAATCAAAAGGAAGGAAGGAACACTCATCTAAGATCAAACTGTGCCGAGCAATTGGCATTTTCAGATAAGGCAGAACACACATGTAAGAATTAATTAGAACATTTTAATTGGTGGTTTTGGTAACATTCATAGAGAAAGACTGATTTTTTTCTATTCTTCTTTTGGAATATTCAAAGAGATACTCTATCTGGAAGGTTGGTAAAATATATCACTGAAAGATATTAAAATATTCTGTCTTCATTGCATATAAGCTTTTCTGGCATTTATAAACAAGCACCACCAGAAATATAGATAAGCTTGGCTCTCTGTAAAAATCATGGAAAACATTCTGATAATAAAAATGGAGATTTCCAAGAATAATTAGTAAAGAGCATGTAATCATAGGGAAGAAAGTAGAAGGCAATAAAATGAGTGATTACATATTATTTGTATATTATTATATTAGTATTTAATGCTGAGGTTGTACTACCAATAGATGATAGATAATATTAATAACAATTATGTATGGAAATATGTGAGCACCATAGAAGCATGGGAAGGCTTCCAAAAATTCAACAGCAATTTAAATGCATGATTGGAAGTGGAGCAATGTTAGGACTTTTTCTACTTTTTAACTTATTCAGTAAATATTTACTACATGCCTACTATGTTCAAAGCAATATGTTAGTGTTACAATAGGCATGTGAAAATAAAGAGTGTTAAATTTAAGGGTACTCTTTTCCATGATATTGAAACTCATCAGTCAAAATTTAACGAAGCTAGAACTATTATAATAGCTAACTCTGTACAGGTCCTCTACTAAGTGTGTAATAAATGTCAACCCACCAAATTCTTAAGACAAATCTCTTAACTAGCTATTGTTATCATCCCCATTTTATAAGTCATGAAACAGGTCTAAAGAGAAGCAACAAGTGACTCAAGATACCCACTAGGTAGTGTAGGGCCCAAGATTCTAATCATGTCTTTCTCTTTAGAGCAGGAAACACTTATTTTAGCAAGTATTCTTTCATTTCAAGCTTCCAAAACTTATTTTGTTAATAGTATAGTAACTAAGAGTAGCATAAATGTATATGTGTGTGTGTGTGTGTGTGTGTGTGTATAATTCTATTTGCATAGAATGACCTATAACATTGGAGGTTCTCAATCTGACCTTCAGAGAGTCCAATAACTTCCTGAAATGTGATGAAACATGTGTGTGTGTGTGTGTATGTGTGTGTGCTTATATATGCATGTTCTCATGGTTCTGAGCTTTGGTGAGATCTTAAAGGCAGGCTTGCTATCCCCCTGCTATGGAAGAGTTTTAATTGTAGATGTCTTAACATGTGAGGCAATAATGATGGTGATGCTAATAGTAAGAATTATTTTTCCTTTTTTTTAAATTAGTCCATTCTGTAAAATTATGGTGTTCTTAGTAGAATGGGTAAGAATGTGGGCTTTGGGGTCAAAACTGCTTGTGACTGAATCTGAAACTCAACATTTAATTTTTGTATGACCAGAATCAAATTAATTAACTGTCCAGATATTCAGTTTCCTCATCTGTGGCATGGGGATATTATTAATAGTATTACTGTATCACAGAGTCATGAGCATTAAATGATATAAACAGTTTAAAATGCTTAGCACTGTGTCTGACTCCTAATGAGCAGTCAATAGGTAAGTTTTTAATGAACTGGTTTCCCATCCTGCCTAAGAATGTAAAAACTTCTGTACTCTATAAAGAATAACACAGGGAAAGGAGGACATATTTTATCACAGTTCAGTTTGAACCAAGAGGCCTGAGATGTATATGCCAGTCTTTCTCAAAGGTGTCTAATGCCAGCGAGACTGTCCCCAGCATCGTTTCACTGCTTAAAACCCTCCCTTGAATTGATACAAAACTTCTTGTCTGCGTACTTAACTACTTGGTCTTTCCGATCCACAGTGTTCTTTTACTTTGAAAATGACAATGTGATTGTTATGAAAATTAAATTAATTAAATGCTAGGTATTAATCAAATTTTTATTCTTTATTGTAGTAACAACAAAGTATTTGCCCTTTGCTCTCCTCCATGACACAGGCTACTATTTCTGATTTGGTTGGTTTCTTTGGTTTTTGCACATGCCTAATATCTTAAAATACTTGGGTATTTCTGGACACAGCAGTATGTTTTGTGGCTTTAACTAACTTATGCTTATCAATCCCTGGACTGTCATTGGTTTTGATGTCACCAAGTTCTGATACTTGCCTTAAAGTTATCTGTATGGTTTTTCCTTTTCCACTATAATCATTTCACATTTCAGGAGTAACATCCTTCCTTTCAAGTCTTTATTTTCAAATATCCACTTAGATTATTTCACCTGTTTGTACAATTGCATAGAAAAATTTTCCCCAAATTATCAAAGCCCAGTATTCTGTTTAGATGACTAAATCACAAATGATGGCATTTGCAATTCAAATGTTCTGTAAAAATGAGAATTTAAAAATATTTACATGTGTAGTCATAATGTGACCATTCAACTGATAGAAAAATTAATAGTTAATAATTACAATGTACCACACTATTCATCTTATTGCATTATGGGCATAAAAAAGGTAGAAATTCAAGCAACAAGCTGTGCCATGACAGTCAGATGACATTGGGGTGACTTTATAGTGGCTTTAGAAAATAGAACATGTCGAAAATTAAGCCAACAGCACAACACATGCGAACAGTTCAAGGTTAACTGGTAAGTTAGAGGCAGAATTTAAATAGTGATTGAATAGGCAACAGTTCAATCTGCCAACTGTCAGGGAAGGTAGGTTGAATAAAGAGGAAACAAAAGTAACAGATGTCCTACCCATTTGCCTGATTTCATAACCTTTGCTATCTGCTTGCTGGGCTATCATGCAAAACACACAAGGAAGGAGGAGGATCACATCATATTAACTTGTAGGGTTTCCTTACCAGCAACATGTGCTCAAATTTTGGATTTTTCTAAGGAACAATATGGAGACTAATGGAGAATAAACATTCCATCCCCTTGCTTTCCCGGTGTCTTAGTTCATTTTGTGCTGCTATGACAGACTACATGAGACTGAGTAATTTATAAGGAAAAGAGGTTTATTTGGCTCATGATTGTGGTGGGTAAAAGTTCAAGATTGGACGCAGAGGAATCTGCTGTGGGCCTCAGACTCTTACCATTCATGGTGGAAAGCAGAAGTGGCATGGGCCTGTGCAAAGAGATCACATGGTGAGAGAGAAGGCAAAAGGGAGAAACTGAGGAAGCTAGACTCTCCTTTAACAACCTGTTCCTTCTCGGGAACTAATCTATTCTTAAGAGAGTGAGAACTCACTCACTACAGCACGAGGGCATTCATCCATCCTAACACTAGGACCCACATCCCAACACCCCCACATTGGGAATCAAATTTCAACACGAGTTTTGGTGGGAACACACCATATCCAAACCATAGCACCTGTGTTGCATGTGATACCTGTTCATCATAAACTATATAAATATAACAAAGCTTAACAATCACATCTATTTTCTCACTGTAACAAATCCAATATATATCCAACCTTTACTTACATATAGAAAACAGATCTATATAAGTAGATTCCAAAGTACGAATAGAAAATAATGACGGCTCTGATTTTCTTTTTGTTTGATATCAACCCCAGCCTATTACAAAGTTTGAGGACATAGAAGATTAGCAATAGCTAAATTTCTTAAACTAAGAGAAATTAGGACATTGGGCAATTATAATTTCTTACTGCTGAAACTAGAGCAACACTGCTATTTTTATAGTTAGATTATTAACTGGAGTATTGCTTCCAGTTCTGTCTAAAGATAATACTGTAGACCATGAAATTTTAATTGACTGTCTAATTTTACTGATATCTGGAAAATGTAAAATAGATTGGATTAAAATGAGTTAGATAAGAAGTAGAAAATTGTGTATAAATTTTTCCTCTTCACAATTTAAGTTTTAGGTAAAATGTCCCACTGGAATCTATTTTAGATCAAATATTAATATTACATTTTAATAATTTTTGTGCCTGATTATTATAGTTAAGGTATAATATCTATGCTAATCCAATTATCATTTAATAAGCCATCTTTTAAAAATTCTTTATTTTAACAAGTTACAAAAAATGACTTACATGATGATTAAAAAACAAGCAAATACCAAAAATTGCTCATTTAAGGTAAAATAAAGGTTGTCCTTTCCATCTCTTCACGTCAATAACTTTAAGTGGCACTGATGGCAGGTGTACACAGAGACTGATACCACTGGCTGGGCCAAATTTAAAGATTTAATCAATGGATTAATGAAAACCTAATTTATCATCCTTTATAACATCATGAACATTGTAAAAATTAGAGAAAAAAACAGAGATAGAGTGAAAATGAAGTGTTATCTTGAGCTAGATATGAGTGAAGGGCCACAGGCTATAAATCTGGCCTCTCCGTACCAAATGATGTAGGACATCTTTAGCAAGACACAATACACTGACAACCTTTAATCAGTTCTAAACAAGAAAAAAAACAGACTGGAAGATTCAGAAAACTTTATGGAAGGAACTCAAATATCTTACACATTTATTTTGCTTGACTTTTGGGAAAGAACATAAATATTCTTTTCAAGAAAGAATTGTGTAAGACCCAAAGAGGAAACCAATGCTAATAATTTGCAAATCTTTCTTAGAGTACAGTTCTTTACGGGACTTGCTATAAGAAAGTTTGGAGTTTCCTCTTAGCAGGAGCTCTGCACTCCTGTCTGCTAATCTGAATAGCATCCACCTTCCTAAACCTACTTTGATTCCTAGTGTTTCAGACGCATCTTGTGAATCTTTCAGGTTCTCTCAGTCCACTGGCTGTCAAAGGTCTGGATAGAGCAGCCCCACCAGCAAAGGGGCAATAAGGCAGATAGACCACTGTTTCTTTCTTTCCGCGGACTGTTCCCAAGTGGTCTCTCTGCACAGCCTCTATGGGGACAACCTCTGGGGCTGGCAGTCTACATGCCAAGCTGCCAGGAGCAAGGTGTCTGTGGCTTGAAGTGAGGCAGCAGCAGGATATGATGGTCCATTGCTGCCCCTCCACTGGGCCTCCCTGAGAATCGGAACTTAGCTCTGTCTCCTGGGGACCCATGCTAGGACACACACTTTCCCTGTCACATCCTTCCCTCCAGTCACTGTGGTTCACAGTACTCTCTTTCTCCCCCTAACAGAGTAGAGATTAATTTGTTTTTCCACATCGACAAACTGAGACACTGAGAGATTCAGAAACTAACTTAACCATGCCCGCAATGCAGGTCTTCTGATCCTAAGTCAGTGCTTTTTCTACTGAATCATTCTCTGAATCATTTTGTGGCCTTGTACTTCTAATTTCTTTCTATACAAGTCTTTACTCTCCACAAATACTGTAAAAGCTAAGATTTCTCTGAGGAAGGTGATAATAGGGATTGTAAAATAATGAATTCTAAAATCAGATTGCTTTGGATTTCTGTCTGGCTTCCCATTTCTGGCCATGTAACTGAAGGAGCATTTGCTTGATATCCATGTCAGCTTATATAGAATGGGGTTAGGAGTAGTGGTAACATCATCAGTGCATTTTGAAAATTAAAGAAATATATACATATATATATGTATGTGTATACACACACACGCACACACACAAAAGGCTTAGAGGGTAATGGGTACCCCAAATAATAGCTATTATTCTTTATTAGTATTTATATCCAAGAATACCACTAATCAGGAGGTACTTAATAAATATTTGTTTTCTGATTGTATTTGCTCCTAAATATTCAGCAGTTCCTTTCTAGGCCCAGACATATTATATGTTAATGTTATCAATAAATTCAGTCAACTAACAGAAAGTGACTCAGTCAAATAACCATTTTCTTTAAAGTACTTTATTTATAGTTATAGGTTGTAACGAAGTGGTTATTTGATAAGCGATTTTCGATTAGTTTTCAGTTGCCGTATAAAGCAGTACAGGAGTGCACACAAACACGGTTGACCCATGAACAACACAGGGCTTAGGGGTGCCAACCCCCATGCAGAAAAAAATCCACATGTAACTTCTGACTCCCCAAAAACTTAACTACTAATATCTTACTGTTGACTAGAAGCCTTATTGATAACATAAACAGTTGATTAACATATATTTTCTATGTTATTTGTATTCTACACTGTATTCTTACAATAAGGTAAGCTAGAGAAAAGAAAATGGTATTAAGGAAATCATCAGAAGAGAAAATATATTTACTATTTCTTAAGTGGAAGTGGGTCATGATAAAGGTCTTCGTCCTCATTGTCTTCATGTTGAACAGGCTGGGGAGGGTTTGGTCTTGCTCTCTCAGGAGTGGCAGGGGCAGAAGAGGTGGAGGAGGTGGAAGGGGAGGTAGAGGAGACAGGCAGAGGTGGTGGAACTTTTATTGAAAAAAATTTGAGTCTAAGTGGACCCGCTCAGTTCAACCCATTTTGTTCAAGGGTCAATTTGAACATTCAAATCTCCAGGATAGGGCTTGAGTGTATAAAACAAATCTTAATCATTCTTTTGTATAGTTCTGATAACAAAGCTAAAGGTTACAATACAAATGAGAGAGAGAGAGTAATTTTTTTAATTATTATAATAATATGGATGTTATTGGGAGATTCCTAAATATCCAACTGATTCACAGAATTGTTGCAATAACATCTCTAGTATTTTCTTAGCCTTTGTCCTAGCTCTGAGCAAATCATTGTGTTTCTTTGGGCATATGTATTGAGTTACATTAGGCACAGTGTGATTAAATTTATATGGGCTTTGAAGTGGGGGGCCAGGGGGAGGAAGGAAAAGGAAATAAAAATGAAAGCCTATAAAAACCTACATGAAGTGGAATCATAAATTGATAACACAAATAAATCTAATTTTGCTATGTTTTGTTGGAAAACAGGGATTGCTCAGTTGCCTATGAGAGAAAGAGGCATGCTTCAGTGTTTTTGTTACCTTTTTTTTTTTTTTTGCAACTCCCAATGGACTAGAGAAATACACATTTTAAGCAGATTAAACAGCTAAAGATATACTTCCCATGAACTGCTTATTCAAAGATGATTTGGGGTCTTTATGCAGCTAACTGAAAGGGTTTAATTATACTAGGAAAGGGTTGTTTAGAAGGGTTACCTGGAGATTAGAAATTGACTCAAATACATTTTATTAATAATTTAAATGGGAATAAAAATGTTACTGCTTCCCTTTTCTAGTTCTTCAGAATTCCTGGTGTCTATAGTTGTACTTTATGCCTTATGTGTAATCACCGGAGTGAACAGTCAAATGATCTAAAGTCAAGTCTGTGGTTCAAATGTCCTAAACACTAAAGCAGAAAGCAAGCATCAGATGTTCAGCCCTCTGAATTCATCAAAATGTGTCTTCTTGTTTAATGTACACAAATAATTTAAGTGTCAGCTTTGTAGTGGCTGACACAGAACACAAACACAGATTCAGGGTGACTGAATTATGACACAAATTGGGAGATGGTGGAAAAGAACAGTTGCTAAATAATATAATTATTTGGTGTCACGATGTGTCTTTATTCCGATAGCATGCCAAAGAGTGTGCTGCTATGCCAACTCCCATAAAATGTTAAGAAAATTTGATTTAACATTAACAGAACAGCATCAGATGGAAGACTTAGCTAAATTAATCCAGTGAAATAGGCCTAAGAGGAATATTTAGCTGTTCAGGAAATGAAGGAAAAGATAAAGAAAAGTGTCTCCATTTGCTGCAGTATTTTGGGATGCCTGAGAAAACACAAAGGGGAATTAATATAGATTCATATGCTAACGTGCCTCACAGCCTAAGTAAATCAAAAGAAAAGATGGGAAATTATGAAGTTGGTAAAGGACAAAAAAGTTTGTGAACACATACTTAAAAGAATTAAAAAAAAAAACAACAAAAAACGGTGCTCCCAAAATATCTAGGGGAGAACCAATTGAAAGTACAATAGAAGAGAGAGTTGTGCAGAACAGAATGGAGACGTCTGAACATTGGGAGGACATTTTGGCTATGCTTCTATTACATTTATGATGATGAGCCTATTGTGTGATTTCCTCCGGGCTTTGAAATTTTACAAATGTAAAGTTGTTTCTGCTGTAAACGCTGGGATAGATAGATGAGATTCAAGTACAGACAGATGATCTTACACTAGTGTCTTTAGCCCTGTGGTCTGTGGTTTCCCTCAGGTATAAAAAGATGAGATAATTGGGCTGGAACACTAATGATTATTAACCCTTTCACCCCAGCTTTCTGTAATCTGGTGATTTCAGAATGTGATATCTGGGAAATGATTCCCCCTGCTATCTTGAACGTGGTTTTGAAAGTGATGGATGCTAGTGGAATTTCCAATTCTAGATCCCCTTTGGCTACTGATTTATTGTGTCCCTCAGAGTCTACAAAGCTAGGCTAACAAAAGTTTCCGAGAATAGAGGACTGACTTGGAGATGACTTCTTTTCTGCTAACTTTAACTCTTTCTTATCCTAAATTATATTACACACTTTCATGCTTACATCAATTCCTTTATGGAGCCTCAGGAGTTTATCCTTGTTTATTGAATTTCCATACCTAGGTCTACATGTCATCAAAAGTTATATCGTATGTTATATTAAAAATCCAATCAGTCTTTTGAATACCGTGGATGCAGGATGCTAAACCACTAAAAGGACTGATTTATTTTATTGATAAGAATCAATAAGACCTCATCTATCATTATGCGGACAATGTATAGCCTTATTCTATACCTCTTAGTGATATAAAAAAATACAGTTTGAGCTCTTATATCACTGTTTTCAAAAGATGTTTTAGTTTAACTCTGGAAAAGGCAAAGAACAAATAATGTGTATATTAGGGAGGTCTGCCTTTAGCTCTACAGATGGACACTATAATTCTTCAGAAATCTAATTAAAATCCTATAGTATGATGTTGAGGATTGCACATGGTTTTGGAGTCAGAGCTTCGAGGAATTAAATGCTTTTCTATTACTTACTGGTTGCGTGATCGTGGGTTGATGCTTAACTTCAACAAGTCTTACTTTTACCCATCTAAAAATATGAATAAATAACTCATAGGTATGTCGTAAAAATTAAATGAAATGATGTATCTAACATCTTAATACATTATCTGCCCACGACAGATACTGTATAAATAGATATCATCATTTTTATATGATGAAACTCAGGGTCAAGTATAGAGAGGATGGATTTCTGGCTGCATTTGGTTAACTTAATTGGTGAGAGAATGAAAAATGTATGTTATTAAGTATATCCAAGCATTCCTTGAGGAGTCAAAAAATCAGCTGTTGGATGACTCACACAATGCTTTGAGTCCCCTTTATATGTGTTTAGAGGAATCTTGGGGAAAATGTATCTTGTATCAACGAAGGAAGTCTACATCTAAAGCTTTGAAATGGCACCGAGCATGGTGTTGAGAATAGAGTAAGACGGTCACATAATAAGCCTGTACCTCTCACTTCCCTCTTCTGGGAAAAATTCCTACTCGCCCGTCAAGTGCCAGCTTAGTTACCTGCAACCTGCTGAGGCCTTTCAGGACTGCTTGTAAGCCAAGTGAGCGCGCCCAGCGTTCATGGCGATACACGCCCCACTGCACCGGCACTGTTGACCTGCCTGTCTTTCCCAAGAGATCCTGAGCTCATCCAAATTTATATACCCAGAATCTCACACTAG
Source organism: Cheirogaleus medius (assembly GCA_008086735.1). Classification (NCBI taxonomy): domain Eukaryota; kingdom Metazoa; phylum Chordata; class Mammalia; order Primates; family Cheirogaleidae; genus Cheirogaleus; species Cheirogaleus medius. The sequence continues at coordinate 6,081,493 of VBSM01000316.1, forward strand.
GCCTGTCAGATTGGTTTGCCACTGTGCTTATAAATAAATGAATAGTTTGACAAGTCACACTTGAGAATCAGATTTGTCACTTCAAATCAGGAGTCCTCAAACTATGCTATCCGGAGAGCTGAGGGATTCTTGGGTCACTGCACGAGATGCTTGTGGGTGAGAGGAAGTGAGGAGGGTATTGAGTGGAGCTCTGTGTCTCCCTTCAGGACATTAGCCAGATTGGTTCAATTTTATCTGTTTTACGGAAGGTATTCTTGCATAAATTCCATTTTAAAAAATTAGAAAGTTCCAATGTGGAAGAAAAGAAAAAAGAAAAAGGAAATTGGAAAATTATAGCCAGTGACTTAAAAACTGCTCTGACAGCTTCACTTCTCGTTTGGAAGATATTGACAAGACTGATTTCTACACCATCGGTTCTGCTTTTATTTCTTCAACTGGACTGTCATAGATAGCAATTCTTTTTCTATTTATTTATGTTTTTTTATATGCTCACCAGTATCTATAAGAAGGTGTGGGTGTAACAAATACCTGTTGAGCAACCATTTTCTTTGTAAGTAAGGGAGGACATTATACTTTAAATATATCCAGTAATCACTTCTTTTCTCAAAAATCAAACCAAGAACAAAAGGTCATTTTTACAAATCATATGAATAATTGACCTTTTCTATCTATAAAATTATTGCTATTGAATGTTTATGTAAATTTTGAAAGATATAAATGTCACTCAGAAATTAGAAGCAAGAGCTAAAAGGAAGTGGACACCATTCTGGAAGCGATTATATTCATATTTTCAAAAAGTAAGAGAACTGAAGATTTACATCTCTTCAACAGTGAGATAAAAAGGAGGGTTGAATTTTAGAGTAGGAAGCAACATTCTGGGTTGGAAAGGACATAAAATGAAGACAGTTTTTACTTTAGATATGTAGGCACCAAACCGGTGTTTGTCTAGGTGTAATTCACCAGTGTCAGCTTCTCATGGAGGCAGAGGGAGAGAACTTATAAAAACACAGATTCCTCATTTGATGCTACACCTACTGAATCAAAATCTTGGGCACATCTCTGGGATTTTTCCAAGATGCTTATGATGCATGCTGAAATTTGAAATCTATGGATACAGTCTAAGAATTCACAGCAACTCTACAATGAAAATTACCCATTTTCTGTTGTAGGATACAGTACAAGAATTTATTGGATGCTATTTATTTTGTGAAACTGCTTTGTCATATTGGTCCTTGGTTGAAAGCCACAGGATGTCATTACCCATCATGAAAACATTTTAAATAGAGAACTACAGCAATAAAAGGCCAACACAAGGCAGCAGGTGAAACAGCACTTGCCCAGCTAGGCAGGCTGGATTTAAAGGCAGGCTTTATATCTTTAATGAACAGGAGCTTTTGCAGACCACGGCAGGTGGGCGGTTCCGCACGTATGGTGTGAAAGGTGAGTGCTCCAGAGCGGTGGAGGCCGGAGGGATAAAGGAAAGAGGACTGGATGGCAAGAGGGGAAAATGAGGGCAAGACTGCCAGGGCACACGCAGGATTTTAGCTTGTTACATCTTTGTGCGACACAGGCGAGACTATCAGATGGCTCCTGACATCTTCAACATGTATCCCTTCGGAAAGACTCACCTTAACAAGGCTCTCAGGAGTTGAGTATGAACAATTTAAAATTTTATTACAAAGAGGCAGCCCAGAAGGGAGATTGTAATAAGCCTGGCATTATGCAGACTGTCATTCTTCCTTAAACACGGGAACATATGGTTCATTTGACTATTTGATACTCATGCTACCTGATGTACTAAGCACTATTACATTAAGTAGTTGGTGATACAAAATAAAATTAGGTTTATTTGCTTGTTCCATTAGGAGGCTCTGCAAGGAGGAGGAAGGGGTAGAGGAGCCTGCTTTGCACTCGCTGCGTAATGGCTCATGTCGCATTGCAAAGGCATTCGCACAGGGGATATTTCATTAAGACGGAGCACTTGGGAGTAAAGTAAAAGAAAAAGGAACAGTAATGATTTAGAAGGCAGATATTGTAAAATATCTGAGCGTCAAACGGGGAGGGAGAATCCTATAATCGACTCTCTTGCATTCAGACAGCCAGAACCCCGTTAGCCGGGGCCCCACGAGGTAAGGTGGTTGGCAAAACCCCCCAGAGAGAAGATGTAACGGTAGCTAAGTATTGGGCAATGGGCTCTGTAACTAGGAGAACTGCTTTGTCCGGGTAGTTTAGCAAGGAGAAAAATGAAGACAAACTAATTTTTATTCTGTTTCTTTTCTGTGTCAGGCACTATGGCTAAGGGCTTTCAAACTGCTCTTCCTACGGGTACCTTTTTACCCATGCAACAAAAAATGATCCAGTGACTTGCTCAATAACTACCACTTCTCCCTTGTTGCAGGGAATTCCCTGGTCCTTTTTCTCACCCTTTTTTCTCCCTCATCCCTTCTGTCTTATCCTGGATTCTCCCTCTTTCCACTTTCCCTACCATCTTTACACCTCCCTCTGTGGTTGTCCCACAGTGGAATACAGTGTTGAAGAGGGAGGGCTCGGTACTCCCAGAGCCAGGCCGTTGGAAGTGCAGTGGATCTGTTCCAAATTTGGGGCTTGAAGGCAAATATATTGAATAAGCCCCACTTATTCAATAATTGAATGAGACTCCATGCCACCTAATAGGTTTACTTGTTCCCATAAGGTACCTGTGCTTGCCAAGTGCCCAGGGCCATGCAGGGTTTAATGGTGGGATTATTGCAAGATAGATCACACAGAATCCATGATTTGATAAGACCTATTTGCAAATATATATACTTGGGGTAAGTAGATAAAGGTAATGGAATTGGTTCCAGAGACTTCAGCTGTCCTCTTATTTCAAGCCTGAGGAATAGGATGACATTCTGAGACCAGTTGCCAAGGGGTAGAACCTCTACAATTGAGTGAGTTTGATTCTCTGTGAATTCTGGAGTGCTTTTGTATTTATCTCCTTGAGATTACTCGGGTAAAAAATGACACAAATGGAACCATATATTCTGTGCCAACTCTGATCCTCAGAAAAATATCTGAATCTGGAAAAGAATGTGCTTTAATGTTTTGAGATACGTAAAGTGCCTGGTATACTGGCCGGCATACAGGAGATACTTAAAATGGTTATTGTCATTATTGATGACAGTTTGTCTGACATACAGCTGGACTTTAATTTTTTATTTTACTTTATTTTATTTTATGTTTTAAGAAATGAGGGCAATACGAAGTGGATTTTTTTTAGGAAAATGAGAAAAATAATGCTGCCAATTACTTTATGAATTCAGTTACTATTCTTTCAATAATAGGACCAAATTTCTTTTCTCCACCTCTTTGTTTTTATTGTTTGGAGCTTATATGTCCGCTATGACCAAACTCAGGTAATTCAGCCATCGTATTTAATGCTGCCTGTCACGAGACAACATTGAGCCATCTCTCCAGTGGGTTAACATTTCCTATTAAATTCAGGAGGTGATCCCTGAATGGGTAGCCAGCAGTCACTGGGCATAGGAGAGAAATCTAGGACTTTGATTTCTGTCAGTTCACTTGCTAAGTAGATCCACAAGGAAAAAAAAAAAAGAAGTGATTAATCAAACTCAGCAGATGTGGAATTGATTCCCTCAGTTGCCTCAGAATGCCTTGCAGAGATAAGCTTAATCTGTATTCATCCTGACTTTCCCTGGTGAAGTTGGCGGTTGTTCCTGTGGCTGTTAGAGGTAAACATTCAAGACTGGGATCTGCATAAAGGTTAGGATGACAGCAATAATTGCAACCAGTGGCTGTGTCGTGTGTACAGATCACCCGTCCTTCCACACACGCTGGGTCATCTGAGTCTCATCTCATACAACCTCAGAGGAGAGACAAGTACTCTTTTCTCTGAAATGGACTGATTAAGAGCCTGTGAAGTAAAAGTACTTGCTAGAAATTATCAACTAAGATGTAGACTTGAGACTTGAACTTAGGTCTTTGACTTCAAATAGCTTTAGAGAAAAACAAAATCATAAGAAAGGGCAAGGAGAATATTATGTGTCGTATGGCTGGCTGGCTTAGCATTTTATCCCCAGCACCAAGCACAGGAGTTGGAATATAACAGGTGTTCAATAAACATTTAGCAGCATGAATGAAGGAATTAATAACTCAATGGACATACCATGGGTCTATTAATTATTAAAGTGTTTGGTTTAACTACAAAAGCTCTAAAGTCAGCAAAACAAAGTAAACTTTAACTTTCATTAATTTAGCAACACAGACAATATTTATTGAATATGTGCTGTCTATGTTCCAGATTTGGGTTGGGTGTTGCACCTATAATGGTGAATTAAAGAGTGGTGCTCACTGCCCTCATGAAGCTTGCAGTCTAGCTGCCAGGGCTCCCGGCAAACTCTGAATCCATCCCATCAGATCATTTTAGCTGCTATGACAGTTTACAGCAATTACCATGTTTGGCTCAGTCACTTGGTCACCTGAGTAAATCATTGTGTCACATATAAAGTTACAACTAAGACAGAACTTGTAATTTCAACCTACCAAGCTAAGATTTTTTACTTATGCCTAATATGTAATTCTTATGCAGGCAGACACTGCATGAGTATAATGTTTAATATTTCTTAAAGTTTTTTTTTTCAGATTATTTCATCTTAAAATAAATCTGAGAAACAATAACCTCAAAGAAAAAAGAGGAGTGTAGCAATTTTACTCAAGGTCATCATCATTTACTCTAAATCAATGATACGACTGAGACTGGAATACCAGAGAGAAAATATTTTCTAATTCCCAACACATTGCTCTTTGCAATACATCCTAGTTTCTCCCGCAGGAATATATCTTTTGCTTCTCTTCAATTTAAGTGCTGTTTCTAAAGCATTGCTAGCTCCAGAAAGAATGAGACAGATGTTGCCTGACCATTCACTCTTAGGAGGAAACCAGACAGCCCTCGAACTCTGTAATGCCATCTACCTATTTTTAGTTCAAGAAAAACTTTGCCACTCTGACAGCCTGCTATGGATATATAGACACTTGCTGCAAAGACAGAACTCTTTAAACAGTCAACACTTAGATTATGATACATAGGCTAATAAGAGACATGTTCACTGGATTGAGGAATGTTGCTGGATCTGAATTGCCAACACATCAAATTAGGTTAATCATGTGACATCAGCCTTTCAAAAAATGAAGAAGAGTTGAGTACGTTCTCCATTATTCCCGGAGAGAAAAAGATGTGATTACGGAGATGGGAAACTTAGCATCACATTGAAGCTTCATCACTTACTCGCTGTGTGATGGAAGCTGTCCCGATTCAGGTAAGACTGGAGGAAATTGTCAAAACATATATATTGCCACCATTTTTTATAAGTCGGCAGGCGATACAGTATGATTACCTTGAATAGGCTTCTTTAGAGCCCTCTCAACTATCTCGAGGTAGTTATACTTTATTGGCAGCAAAAGTTAGTGACAATGAAATTTCAAAGTAGACAGTACCATATAGAAGTTTTATAACAGAGACTAAAAATGTACATTTCCCCACATAGGTATTTTCAAGGTCAAGAACTAAAAACTATTTCTACTTGGAATCATTGTAAAAATGTAAACTTTTTTTTCTGTAACTGACTCTTTTATTCTTCATATATATATATATATATATATATATATATTTGTGTCATGGTTTAACAGAGGTAGAAGAGGCTAGAAGTTATATATTTTTATATATTGCCATTTAAGTGAAATAATCAGCCTGGTGTGGCCACTTCTTGCTTACTTGTCTTTCTTGCTTTCTTGCTATTTCTCCTGCTCTCTATCTCTCTCTTTCTCCTTATCCTCCCTCCACCCCTTCCTTTCTTTCCTTCCTTTCTTTCCTTCCCTTCTTTCCTTCCTTTCTTTCCTTCCCTCCCTCCCTCCCTTCCTTCCTTCCTTCCTTCCTTCCTTCCTTCCTTCCTTCCTTCCTTCCTTCCTTCCTTCTGTTGCTCCTCCCATTCTTTCTTTTATATCACTGATTTTTACCTTTGCCCTGTTCGGAAGTCCCCATGATAAGACCATTAAAAAGCCATTAGGCCAACACAAACCGAAGCATAAATGCTGTATTTCCTAGTAAGCAGCTTGAAGCCATGCACTTAATGAAACCAGTCAAATCAGAAGGCAGTGGAAGAGGGGACAGACTAGGAAGCGTGCAGAGACACAAAGTCTCATGGAGCTGGCTGAGTGACCCTTTGCAAATTACTGCTTAATGTAATCTGTACTGGGCAGAGATATATGTCTGTAATTACCACATTCTGCTGGGACCCAATTTATTTTAACTTTTAAGAATGGGTGTTCAGGAGATAATTCGTTTGTTTGTTTCCTTTTGTTAAACCCTGTAATAAAATTCTAAAGCAATGAGAAGATAGAATTATGAAAGAATAATCTGTAATAAATAATAAACCAAAATCACAGGGATCATTCCTTTAAACACAGTGAGACAATGCAAAATCTGTTAGGACTATTAGCAACTGTGCTGAGGCTAAAAAGATCCTAAGTTTATTCTATATGGGGCAAAACAAAATAAAACAAAAACTTGAAAAGTTGCTTTCAAAAGCAGTTTCCTTTGTGCTCTTTATTTTTTTTTTTTCTCATTTTCACATATTTACCCAAATCCTTCCTCTTCGTTTTCTTTCTCCTCCGCACATATCCCGTGTTTGGGTCTTTGAGGGTTATGGAAGGTAAATGCAGTCATCGCTGCTCTTTGGGTTAGAACTTTCGAGTCACTTTATTAAATGAGGCAGAGCTAATCAATTTTCCCAGACCCTCAGTACAGAGTGTTCTGTGTGATACTGTGGGATCTCTTGAGTTTTCCTATTTCACAGCCGTGTATTCAAGCCTTGATTAGATTTTAGGAATGAAAGAGGAAACATTTAAAAAGATCCACATCTAAATCTGTTGGGAGTCAGTCTCTCCAGCAGTGTACATAAAAGAAGGGGCCCGACTTGGACCAGGGCAGCTGGTTTCCTTTCACCTTTTTTCAAACTGTAGTTTTGAAGCATCTGTTCTTACGTCTTTAGGCATTTTCCCAAGAACAGCCTTTCTATACAGCAGGGAATGCCCTACATATTCCTCCTTTCTGACTCATTCACTCATCTCATAGATATTTATTGAATTTTGATTCTGTGCCAAGACAACAGGGCATACAAAGATAAATTTGAAAGAATTCATGTTCTGGGAAAAGCTTCAGTCAGGGGTATAAGGACATTTGGGGACAGGAGAGAATGAGAAAAGAAATAATGCCCGATCAGGGTCTCTCTGTTGTACATCTCATCATGTACATGGAGAGGGTCTTCAAGGCATCAGATATTAACCGGGGTAGCACTGGACACAGTCAGCAGGGGTCGCTGTTTTTTGTTTGTTTGTTTTAACCCCTTATTCTCTCTTTCTTGGCCCCAATGAAATCTTAAGACCAGAAATGACAAAACGGTGTCCCTGTATCCAGCCTAGGGGCATTTTTTTCCAGGCTTGGGAGATTCAATACCAAAACAGATCTCTAGCTTTCCCTGAAATGTTGAAAGTTCTACGAATCTGTGTCTACCTTCCCACAAAACAACAGTTGACAGAATTGGGAGTTGTGAATGTCCCTTTCAGGTGTGTAGGTGTCATTCTCCAGTTTTTCACATTCATTTCTTCCAAGACTGACAAATGCCATTTTCCATGACACTCTGGTTGTCCTCTCTCTCACTTGGCCTTTCACCTGCCTGCCCTGGTATGCATACGAGTTCCTGACATATATGGTGACGAAGAGGAGGACCTTGAACTAAAAGGGACAATTTTCATATCTTTAGCACACTGGCTCAAGCACAGTAGGATTTAATTGCATATCTGATCACACAGTAACAGACGTGAGTCACTAAAACAGAGTTGCATCTGTGGTCTAGTCACCCCTTTTGTATACAAGGTTCTATAGTATAATACAATGAAATGGATTATAAGTAGAGAAAAACACTTGTTATATTCTGTCAAACTCTCCTGGAAAACATGCCAGGGCTGATCTAGGATTTCTCAACTGTATCCATTGTGGAAGGAAACTTCTCTCTTCTTTCTCTACAGGAAGCTCTCTACATTTTTTTCATGTGGTGAATTCATTTTGTCATGGGGTGAACACCTGTGTGACTATTTAAAAACCACAACACCAGGTGTGTGCGAATGAGCGTCTTTCTCCTTTGTGTAATGTTCTTCACACCGATTTCTCAGCAGGCCAGGTCAGGAAAAAGCCTTCAAACTGAATATAGAAAAAGGTCTTAAAGGATTTTTTTTAAAAAAATATCACTATGATAAGTGTATGCACTGAAAATATGGCAGCCGATTATACAAACAGATCTTTGCTTTATAGGATTCTCTTGTTTTTACTATCATGTAAAAAAATGTCAGTATCTCTGGATGTACCATTAATAGTTTATCATAGAGCAGGGAATTTTGAAAGACCTAGGAAATGCTAAAAATTTGGAAGATGTTATATTACAAAATACTTAAAAATATATTTAAAAAATAAAGATTAGCTTACCTTTTGCTTTGTCTGAGGCTCTCCACCCCTCTTTTCCAGGAGATAGCTGCCCTGGGAAAAGCATTTGGTTTGCATTCAATGACAATATTCCCACCAACTTGAACAACTGAATTTTTTTTAATGGGATTTTTGGAGAAATCAGGAGCTGAGGCTAAAAACGAAATTAAAAACAAAATTATTGAATTACTCACTTATTTAACTTGAAAATAAGTGATCCAAGAGGTAACTTGGTATACTAGACAGAATCAAGTGTTTATAGCCAGAACACTTTTTCAAATTGCCATGCTCAAGGTGTTTTCAGGCCAGTTACTAGCTTAATATTTTAGAGTCTCTGTTTTCATTTGTAAAATGAAGATGGCAATAGATGTTACCTTAGGAAGTTAGTGTGGGGATTAAATGAGATAACAGTTGTAAAGTACTATAACATAGTGCCTGACACAAGTATATGCTCAATAAAAAAAGAAACATAATTTATTTTTTATTTTTGTGTTGGTTGTCAATTTCTTTAAAACTTTTGTGTTGGTAGCAGTCATTACAATAACAAAAATAAGTTGGTAGGGAGGTTGCTCATTAGAAAAAGTCACATTTCTGATAGCATTTATAATAAAGGGGGTGAAGATGGTTCCATAAGAGACAGAAGAGGGAATTTGAACCCTAACTAGGAAAATCATAGATCTATTGCAGCTGAAATAATCGTCCTAAGGGTGGGCGCGGTGGCTCACACGTGTAATCGTAGCACTCTGGGAGGCCGAGGTGGGAGGATTGTTTGTCCTCAGGAGTTGGAGACCAGTCTGAGCAAGAATGAGACCCCATTCCTACTAAAAATAGAAAAAAGTTAGCCGGGCATGGTGGAACACCCCTGTAGTCCCAGCTACTCAGGAGGCTGAGGCAGGAGGATGGCTTGAGCCCAGGAGTATGAGGTTGCTGTAAGCTAACATGCCACCACGGCACTCTAGCCAGGACAAAAGAATGAGACTCTGTCTCAGGAAAAAAAAAAAAAAAAAAAAAAAAAAAAAACCATCCTAAATTTGAATACACACATATATGCATATATGTAAACAGCTATAGAATACCACTGAAATAATTCAGAAGTACTATATCACTATGTCAGATTGCTTCAGGCAACTTTTAACTAGCAAAATGTAAATCGTCTGTCTTCTATAGAAGCAGACAAGCTGAATAGAAATTTTTAAAAAAAGTCTTTGTCAGTTAGTTGCAGCTTTGTCCCCACTAAATAAATGTTGAAGAGACCAGTTCATGAAGACGAGAAATTATTCGACTGCCTGGGATGCGTCTAAGTCTTTCAGTTAATGGATGTTGGAAGCCATGTGTCCAATCTCTGTTAGTCAACTAAAGTTCAAGTGAACCAAAGTTCTTCAGATATGCCATGCTCTCTTACTCCTGGACTTTTCAGGTGTTGCTTCTCTGCCCCTCACCTGATCTGTGCATTTTCTTTTTTTCTTTTTTTTTTTTTTTGCAATCTCAGGTTAAAGGGAATGTTCTCAATTTAGGTTACGTTAACTTGTCATGTGTTATAGTAGCAACTACTCAATTCTTAGCCATAAAAAATCACATTTTAAATTTGGCTTTTTTTTTCTCCTTGAAACTATAGGTTCAATGAAGGTAAAAATCTTAGTCTTAATAGTGCTTAGACATAATACATGTTCAATAAGACAGTAGGCATTGAAAGAATTAAATGAATGAATGCTCATCACCTATACACTCATATAATTTTGTGTTCTGTTGTTTGATCCTTCCTGTCTTTTACCTCTTTTGGTCTTCCTACCACTAAGAAAGCCATGGGCTGAAAGCTATCAAGAAGTCATTTATTGTGGAAGACACCGCTGGTTGGATTTCCCAGGTTATCATTCTCAAAATCCTTTAATCTCAGCATTTTCCACTAGAGCAACTTATTTTCACAGCTTCCCTTGATGTTTGGATGGTCGTGTGACAGGTTCTAGTTAATGACATAAAAGGAGTTTGCTTTGGAAGAGCAGGAAAATTTTGCTTTTCTGAAGAAAGGGACAGATGTGGTCAGTCCTGTAACCTCCTTCTGCTGCCTGCCTTGAGTACAGACTTGATTTCTCCACGGCTGTCTTGACACCATGAGGTCACAAGCATGAGGGGAAGGTATAAAGAATGACATGGTCAAGCTTCAGGGCCATAGCTGGCAGCCAATACTCCTCTCGTTAAGAGAGATAAAATAAATCACTGTTTGGTTAGTCACTGTAAGTTTTGATTTTCTTTTCTTACTTTTTAATTTGCAGCCGAACATATTCCTAACAGATACTGTTTGAGTTGTACTTATACCTTGCACTAGAATCAACGTTGGAGAAGCCTCTTCTGGTTTGGACGCACCCAATGATGGGCTCTTCCTCAAGCCCCAGTGCATTGCCCAAGCAGAATAATAATTACCACCTTGAATTCCATAAAAAGCTAATTTAGACATTTCCCATTATTTCAGGGTAAAGCAATTACTAATTTAGAGAAAAATTGGGTTCAGATTATATATAATTATAGCTTGCTAAAATGTCATTTTGAATTTTTTGGTTGTAAATAAATGACTTACCTAAAACTCTCAATTCAGCATTTGCATATATTATCTGATATTTGTTTTCTGCAGCACATTGGTAGACTCCAGAATCGGACACATTCAGCATTGTTATGATAAGTGTCCCATTTTCTATCTGAATTCTCTCCTAATAAAGGAAAAGGTATGTAAAGATGCTAGTATGTCAATGTAGCATTCGCTTAAATGTTATTAAACAACATTTGTGCATATAAGATCTGATAATTTGGTATATTTATATACTGCAAAATCCTGAGCAGCATTTTGAAGTTTAAACAAACGAAAATATGCTTAGTACAATTTTAGTGGTTAGTGTATTTTATGTTATGCCATTTATTTGAAAATTGGCATTCTCTGCATAGAATGTATGTTAACTTTCTGTTTTATGGTATATACGATAATTTTGAACAGCCCACCATTCCACTTATTCCAGAAAACATGATTGGCAATAACATTAGACATGAATACTATGATTAGAATATTGCCTTGGTTTTCCAACATAAGGTCTCAAAAAATATTTGAAATGTGATGACTTGATAATTTTCTAATTGAATCCTAAGTTGGAGGAACTTAATCCTTCCTTTCTGCAGCCTACTAAAATTTGTGCCTAAACAAGCCAAAATCTGTTACAGAGTCGCACTGGGGGTATAGAAATACAATTTCGAGTGCACATAATGAAATAGTTAATAGTACAAATTTAACTTAAAACTAAATATTTCCAGGTACCTATTACCATCCTCTAAGGAAAACAAAAGTAGCCTGGAGGAAACAGAATGTTATATGCAAAGGCATGCAGGAGGAAAATTCCACTGAAGCTGAAACAAAGAACAGCATTATATTCAGCTTCCAAACAACAGATGTTCTTTGTGTCCCTGGCTATGTCTACGTGTGCAAAGTAAAATGGAGAAACAACACTATTATCTGGATAATTTAATAGGGGAAAAAACCCAGCTCTGTCTCATTTTCTGGATACTGTAAAACAGAGTGTGCCTTAGATTGAAAGATGTGGATAACTGCCTTAGTTCTCCACTTTCCTACAGGTTTAGAGACAGTCATCACTTTTCATAAAAGCAAGATACTGGGTAGTGACTAAGAACTTGGGTGCTGGTATCAGAGGAACAAAGTTAAGAATACGAATCCTATCATTTACTAGCTACTGTGTGACCTTAAAAAGTGGCTTAACTTTTCCAAAACTCATTTTCTTCATCTACATAAAGGAATAACAATGGTATCTCCCTCATAAGTTTCTCAAGAGGATGTGATAACATAAGGAAAATATTTAATACAAAGATTGCCGTGTATAAGAGTTAAATAAATATTAACTGTGATGATAAAGATGAGGATGATAATATCTCAATGTGGATCTACGACTGACTGTGTGATCTTGTGAAAGTTTTTGTCTTCTCTACCTTATTCTTCTCATTTGAAAGATAGGGATAATATTCGTAGTTGCTTTGTCAGTTTATCAAAGGATTAAATAAATCAATGTATACTTCTTTTCCTAGAATACACTGAACAACCCATGAATAATCCATTAGCTATTACTGCTAGTTACTATTATCATTAGTAACAAAATTTACTTAGCAGAGTAGGTGAATTTTTAATATCAACAGAGTTGCTTACCTCTGGGTTGAGGCGTTCACCATTTTTTAACCACGTGTACCAAGGGCTTGGCTTTCCACTAGCTTTGCATTCCCACAACAAGTTGTCATAGATAGAGAGGTATGTATTATGGATTTTTTGTTCCCATTCTGGGGGAGCTGTTTCAAAAAAAGGTGAGAACAACTGTTTGGTAAGGCAATTATCCAAGACATTATGCTACGTTCCAAGGGCTATAGAAATCGAAGGACAGGGCCAACTGGGTCCAGTTGGACTGCATGCATGTGATTTGCGCAAGGGAAAATGCAGGAGCTTCAATGCGGGGTGACAGAAATCCTGTTGCAAATATCATTGGGCATTTGGCTCAAGTTAAGTGTTTGTCATCTGTCATTTTGCTGCACCTGTATAACAACTTGGGAGTTGTAGAAAAAGGTCAAAATGCAGAACGGGGCCAAGGAATAATTCTGTGCTAAATATTAGTACCTATGTCAAGTTAGAAAACGTATACCAAATCTGAACCTGTATACTAAATCTGAAAGTCTATTGATTATATCTGATCTAAACAAATTGAAATTAAGATTACCTATATCAGATAATTACAACTCAATTGCTTGAAGTATACATTAAATAAGAGCCTCATCACATATTGGTAGGATGACAATCCAACGTATTTTTTTCCCTAGATAAAAATCTTAACAGGAAATGAGAACTTTTGGAGTTGTATGCGGGTTAAATAAACTAATTTTAACCATGTGCATAAATTTTCCAAAACATCATTTTTTAATCTGAGAAAGTTCTGCGTGGTACTGAGGCAAAAAGCACCTGACATAATTGATGTGAACGTAAGGAAGTATTATCCTTACCATCATTCATGAAAACAGAAGAGTTGTAAATTAAATGTTTTAAAATTCATATTTATTCCATAAAGATGATTGGAAGCTTCCCGAATGCACCAATTAATCCCTCTCCTTTATTTAGTTCTGTCCTTGGATATACAGGAATATAGACGTCTTCCCTTGGAACCTCAGCCTGCGACAACCTAGATGTTTTACATTTGCAATTGAACTTAATTCTCTCCATAATCATTTGTAGTGGATTTTTGCAGAGGTATTAGGTAATCTGATCAAGACGATAAGGTTAGAAAATACAGAAACCAAAATTTGAACCCTGAAAGCAGAGTCTAAATAAAGGGCTTATTTCAAGACATTTATTTGAGAATACTAACCCAAGGGAAAAGTATCAGGACAAGAGTCAACAAGGAAGAAAATTCAATGCAAGGATGAGTTATTGAGTTGGCTACCAACATAGACCATTTTTACTCCATTCCAGGTGAATTGCTAAGGAGTCGTTATGAGCTGTCTACCCAAGGAAAAGAAGGGGAAGCATTGATTCATTGGTTCCTGTCCACAGTAATCTAAAAGGTAGTGCAGGTGTAAACTACTCACATATTGTGCATGCTTAAGTGCTGAGTAGGCTCCTGAAAGGACCAAAGAAAACCTGGAACAGGAAACAAGATGTACTTGGTGCAGCACCTGAGACCAGACTCTTTCAGGTTATAGAACATAACAGGGACCCAGTCACTGTAGCGGTGGGTGACATAAGTGGGCTAAGAGGATTTGAAATGGTGTACAACGTGAAACCCAAGTCTATCTCACGTCTAGGATTTTTCCACTGCGACACCTACCCAACCCTCAAAGAGAGGATGTTCTTCAGGGAGGCTGGAATTGAGTAGAAGGAATCATGGTGTCTCTTCATGGTGGGAACTAAACCTAGGGTTACCTCCTATGGAAATTAGGACAACTTCCAGATACAGCCAAATATGCCTCATGGAGCCTTGAGGAACACACTGAGGCAAGACTTAGAAGAACTGGGTGTATTGATGAAACTGAATCATGTTTCAGGGTATTATGAATAAAATTGTATACTTTGTAGATACCTATTTAGAAATTGTCCTAATATATGCTTGACCTGGGAGCAGAAATGCATGTCCATATATAATTCAACATAGCTTACAAAGGTTTAAGAGATATCTAATTTTTTGCTTAATGCAATAATAGAATTTATTTATTTCTTTAATGTGCATGTGCACATTTGGATGCTTAGGATTTCTGAAGAGCAAAGTTTTAAATTTTCAACTACATAGGAAATACATGGAAGAAAGAGCTTAGGAATTGGGGTCTAACAGGCTTTAGTTTTAGATTTCTTCCCCCTTTTGCCTGGTTATGAAAAGTCATTTGACTCCTCTGAACATGTTCTAGTTTGCTGTGATGATAATAAGAGTTTAGAGAGTTCTGTCGGAGGTTATAAAGATACAGTATAGATGGATATGTACAACATTACTTGGTTCTAAATTATAACTTAAACACAACGATCTAATTGAAACTGAGAGATTCTTTCCTTGAATTTTTCAAGTATTATTCAATTCTGAGGAAATTGAGTCAATTCTCTGTTCTTTGGAGAGCACTTCAGCAAGTGAATTAATATGTGACTAAGAAGCATAATGATTATCTTATTGACCAATTATCCATTATTCACCCACAAGGACCATTTTGGACTCAGCAAATGGCTAATTTGATTGCGATGAGATGCAGTACAAATAGACGTAGACCACCATGTTGAAGAGCTATGGTAGTGTGGAAAGGGTCCAGTTTAAGAAGACCCTTCGAGGCTCTGATCTGGAATCTGCCAATCCTTATTTGTGAGATTTTGTTCAATTAATCTAAGATTTCTTGCCTAGATAATAAAATTATTTCTACCTCATAAAATTATTGTAAGAATTATATGAATTAATACTTATAAAATTTCTATGTCATAGTTGCTGTACCAGTGTAGAGGAAGGTACTTTACCATTGATTTCCCTTTTATAGATACCTTTGTGTTTTGGCTCATCTCTTGGTTATATCTTTGTCTATCGAATAGGAAAATGGGAAATATTTATTAAAAGCTAGCCAAAGCCTTTACTATCTTGGTTCTACTAAAATCTCCCAGTTGCATTCTTACTATTTTATTTGAGAAGGAGTCTAAATTTCAAAGACATTCCTTTAAAAAAATGGGTACTATTGAAAAGAACATATATATATATATATATATATACATAGATTTTTTTTTTCTTTTTGCTAGCATTGCTAAAACTATAGAGGAATAATCAGTAGGAAATCATATCTATATATAAAATTGTAGTTTTCATTTCAGGTTAAAATTGGAAATTCTAAAGGAAATGGAAAATAATATAACCAAGGCACAATATGTTCTTCCCTCAGGACACTCAATCAGCATTCCTATGAAGTAATTACAGCACCCTAGACTTTTTTGGTTATGAAAAAAAAAAAATGTTTCTCCAGTTACTTTATCATTGATTATAAATAAGTCACATAAACAAAGTGTTCTTGGCCATGTATAAATACAGTTTTTAAGAGTTTTCTAATGCAGATATATTGAATTTACCAAAGAAGTTAAGGATACTTTAAAAGCACCCAACATTTCGATAATTCTGAGGTATATCTTATGGTTTATTTGATATAAAAAAGAAAATTTCAAGCAAGTGTGTATTTTGGCCCAGATGAAAGAAAACATAAAGTCAACTTTTAGATAATATATGCATGCATCATTTTTCTTACATTTATGGGAAATTCTGGTAACTGAGACAACAATATAATTTTTAATGAAGTAGTGACCTTATTTGTCTATTACCTACATATGAATAGATAAAATCTGAGAAGTAGAAACAAATACCATAAACCACCATTCAGTATTATGTTTTCCCTATCATTTTTCTCCTTCATTTGCAAATTCTACTTAGAATTATGAATAAGATTGCCATAGGTTGCTGCTGAATGTTTTGTGGGAAATATATTGGAGTTCATACTACCTTGTATTGATATTAATACTTTTATGGCTTTAACATGACACTGCTGATATTTTCAAGGCAATTATAATAAACAATAGCATGCACAGACCATGCTGAAATTAAAGCCGTAGTTTTAAATTGGTCTTCCCACCTGCTAATAATCATTGTATTAAGCTTCCTAACCTGGAAATGTATCTTCTCTATTTCTCCTTGGACACTTTTCCATAACACGATGATGACCTGCACTATTTACTATGAAAGATATTACCACATATTTTATATACTTTGTGAAATTTGATTAGCTCACCATAAAAAATGAGTTGACCCTTTGCAAGGTTTCTTCCTCGAAGGTTGCCTGCAATGCACTCATAAAAGCCTTCATCTTCTTGTTGAAAGTTCGGGATTTCAAGGATAGCTTGGGATTTGCTGTGCTTGACCTTCCCTGGCAATGGGCTTCCATCCAACCTTCTCCAACTAATATCAGGGACTGGACTGAACAGTTATACCTCATTAGAATAGAAGACGGTTTAGTCTTTACGACAGCAGAATAAAACAAAATCTTCCTTAAAAATAATTCTCCAGAAAAACAATCCAATCTGTTATATTGCGACTAATTTCCAGATCATGCAGGCATTCACCATTCACTCATCCCGTTATTTATTTAACACTTTATTAAGTGCTCGCCATGTGCACGTTGTTGTGCTACGTTCAGGGAATGTATTGGTGAATAAAATAGGCGTGTCCTCTGTCCTCATGTGGCTTACAGACCAAAAACAAATAGTAAAAAACAAATACATTTGCAGATTGCAATAACTGAAACAAAGGAAATAGGGTGCAGAGATAATAACAAGTTTCTTATCAATTTAAGTATGGTGGTCAAGGAGATCTTTTGTGAGAATGTGACATTTAAGACTAGGCGGGCTGTGCCTTTATTTATGAATTTCTAAGGCAAAATGTAGATTCCTCTAGAGCTAAATTGGTACTAACAGGAAACTGAAGACCTATGTAACGGGTGAGCTAAATTACCAAGAGGGACTAGTACTACGAAGCAGATACTTATGAATTGGAAATATATGCTCTATGATCCTCAAAATCATGTATTCATTTATACACTATTTTTAAAAACAATGATAAAGATGGATTTACATTGCATTCTGTCTCAGGATTTGTAAATATAGTTCTTTTATTTATAGGAATTTAGTATCTCACGTCTAATATCTTTAGTCTAATACAGATATCTTTTAAAAGAGCAACAATAAATTATTTTATATGTGAAACTAAGTGTTCATTTAATAGAGGATGAATTTAGAAATTAATGGTGTAGAAGGCCTCACTGTTACAGGTATAATATAAAAGATAAATCAGGCTATAAGCAAAACTCCGACAGGAAAGTATTCACTGATAAACCGATCATTTGTAAAGTGAATCCCCAGGCTGTTGACATTAACATCTCTCCTTTCCTCCTGTCAAGTCATTCTTTCTTCCCTTATAGATTTGAAGATAATTTAAATATTTCTATTCTAATGATATTTCAGATTAACAATATTAATAATCACGGTAGTAAGTCATTTTGCAAAGTCAATTTGTAAACCTTGTAGGAGCTGCAGCATTTCTTCAAGTCAGCAAAAGTGGGAGAATATACGATCACATGCAAAGTGGTTGACAAATAAAGATCGGGAGAGTCTGAGCACTAAACAACTGCAGAAAATTGGTGATGACTCAGTAAAGGCTTCAAATAAAGCAAGAAAACTGATGAAGTTTTAGGAATTTTTTTTAGCAAAATATTATAATCCTCCTATGCACATCGAAGATAAAGTACTAAAAGTCATATCATGTGTTCACACATATTTGTCAGAAAAATGTGCCCTAAATCAGTCTTTGATTTATCTATTTTTCTCAGAATTAGCATATAGTTACAGTTATATCTTGAATTTTGTTAGACACAAAATAAAATAATTATCATAAATTTAGATTTTGTCCTTTTAAAAAGCTTTGCCACTTACCCCAAATTTAAGTTGACATTTTAGTAAATTGGCATATTCCTGGCAACAATTAACCTCAGATAACTGGCTTTCTTTTTTATTCATTTTATGGAATGCCAAACAAATATAAATGAAGTTCTAAAAGAAAATTTATTCACATAGAAAGATATTCACAAAGTCTGGTGAATTTTATAGTATATGTGGAATTATTGAATTAAAAAATATATGTATTGCATATGTGAAGACATTAAAGTTATCTGTGGGTAGTTGGGATATGAATGTCTTTTATTTTTGTCTTTCTGCTTACTTCTATGTTAGTTTCCATTTTTCACACAATAAGCATGCATTTCCTACGTAATAAAATTTGTCTAAGAAAATTTATTTACAAAGAGAAAAATAGAGGCTCTGCTACTTGTCTGAACTCATGATCCATTGCTATCTCTTTATGACGGTGCATCTTTGAGGGTTATGACAAATACATGCAAAATATTCAACTAAAAAAAGTTTTTTAATCTAAAACATTCAGACAAAAAATAAAGGAAAAAATTGTGTATTTTTGCTATTGTCATTTCTTAGTTCCTTAGACTGATTGTGAAGACAAAAGTCATTTTTTTTTACATAAGTAAATACCTAAGTAATTGAGAATTTGACAATTATAATAATTATAACAATGTCACATCAAATATTATTAACTACTATATTTATTAACTACAAACTCTGTACCAGGTACTGTATATGTGTATAAGAGGTACGTATAATTTCATTTACACTTCCTATAGCTAAAATACATATAATTTCATTTCATTTCCTATTCCTATAGCTGGGATTTATATCCGGGCTTTCTTGCATCAGAAGCTAGGAGTGTAATCACAAGGCACTCCTGACAACACAGTTTTTATAAGATCATTCCCTGATAGCCTAGGTATTTGTGATTTTACAAAAATGGATTTCCATTTTAAGTGGTCCAATCCTGTGGAGATAAAAAGAACAAGACCAACCAATCCCAATTATTCTGACTGTCCCAAAGAAAAAGACCTGAGTGACAACATTGAAATCTCACTGAACAAGTATTTTTTCCCTTGATGGGAAAGAAGAGGTATTGTATGTAGATATACTTTGCCAATAGGAGCCGTAGAGCAGAAAGTGTCAGAGTTGGTCCTGTATCGCTTCTAATCACTTTTCCACCCAAGATACTGGTGTACTTTCACCTTCAACAGCCAGTACATGTTATCTCTTTATGGAAGACTTCCCTCTCGAGCTACTGTAGCCAACTTTACCATCACAAAGAGACAGCTAAAGGCACAAAGGAATTCACATGCCTTCAGGGGCAGCACTTAACCAATAACTGCCTCGTACAGCTCCCATGCTCCTGGTTGTGGGACAATTCTAGATGTGACCTATCTTCTCTCCAGAGCTTTCCTACAGGACTGAGCCAAAGTTACCGTCTGTGCAACTTTGCCTAGCGCCACACTGTGCTTCACTGCTTTTCCTTCCCTGCCCCACTGCCCCATCTTCCTCTGGATTCTTCCTAAGGACTCTTCTAATAAATCACTTTTGAAAAGTCATCCTGTCAGGGTCTGCCTCTTGAAAAATCTGATTAATTAGAATCCAAGATAACTCTAATCATGTGCTACTTTAGTTACAACAGCAGCTGCAGGGAACTTTTAAATATTTCTTATGATGATATTTTTTATGTAGCCTTTAGACACACATAGAAATGGAAGTCTGGAGAACTGAACATCAATGGAATCATATAAGACCAAAAAAAAAAAAAAAAAAAAGAATACTTTGAACCCTTGTGAGAAACCACGAGTCGTGTAACATATTTTGAGAATTTATTGTTATACAGGGCCAACATTACACCATGTCTTGCCTTAGTAAAAGGCATTTCTTTGTAAAAGGCAAGAAATGCAAGAGACATGAGGCTGAACAGAGACACAAAAGACTCTCACTTAAAAAAGGAACTCCTCTAGAATTATTTTTTTTTACCCCATTTGATTTTGGAGTGATGTCTTTGATAAGCCAATTATGGAGAAGATTCTAGGATTCAGTGTAGAGTACTTGGTTCAAACATAATAGCTTTCAATTTGGAAGAAGGTTACAAGATTCAGAGTCCTGGATTCTAAATCTGCATTGGACATGTGTTTGCATTTTTGCCTGCATTTTTATTTTCCTTGGAAAACCCAATCCTCTCTATCTTTACTCCATTGAATCTGAGTTGTGTGGATGCACTTCTGGTATTAGGAGAGAGCACATAATTCAGGGCTCGCCATTAGAGGCTTGTACACCATGGCCACCTTGATTGGTCAACGTAGGAACCGAGACAAACCAATCAGGGACAATTAGACTCAATTCTGGAACTGCTTTTGGAATGATTATTGAAGAAGGGATCTCTTTCCACTGAGATTTTTTTGAGACATTGGGATATAAACTTCAAACTTCAAACAACAATTTTCCACCAAATGGAGAAAGTATCTTTGAAAGCTAAAGCTAACACAAAGGAAAACTTGGAATTCTTCACACATCTAAATCGAGTCATGCCTGGTGCCAAAAATAAAATAAAACAAATCTCTCTTTGAACATTTCAGTTGGCCAATACATTCTCTTTTTGTCTTGAGCTCATTTGAGTCATTTTCCTGCTTTTTCAACCAAAAAGGACCTGACAAACAAATTCTGAATGCAACAGTTCAAATGCTAGCTGGGTTAGTTTCTATCCATGTGATCGAATTATACGATACGGTAGATTCCTCCAGGATGTTATATTGTATGCTCTAGATATTTTAGAATCCTCAGAACAATCAATAAATAAATAAATAAAATTTTTAAAAATGATAAAAACTTTTAAAATTAAAAACGAAAGTCTTGTTAAGTGCATTTTGTGGCTATATTTTATGTTAATAAAAATTTTGATGGGAGAAAGATCAGGCAGTTTTATAAGATTTCATAATTACTAACTGAATGTTGAGGTTTTTTTTCAGATCTGTTGTATCACTGCTAAACATGAATGCTACGTTCCTCTTACCACTGGAAATGTAAGATATAGAGTCAGAAGGAATAAATGCAAAACACACATTATTTAAAAATACATATGTATTTAAATGAATAGCTCCCATTTTGTCCTAGAAATTCTTATGAAGACACTAAATGAACTGCTTTAGATTTTATACCATCTCTCTTTTCTGAAGCCATCCCAAATGGACAGTGGGTGGGAAGAGCTGAAATCAATGGGAAAAAAAAATTATTTTAGTAGTGTGCTTTAATGTTGTAATGCAAGTTAATTTGTCCAAGATATCCCATTGTGTGTCAATAATAATAATAATGTTATGATAGCATAATACTATTCATGCAGTATAAAGAAGAACATGGCTCATACTTTGCTATATTTTATTGGACCTTTATAAGCATGAATTTTCTCATTTACAGCATGGGAATTAATAATGGTACATAATTCATGGGCTTATTGTGAGGATTAAATGAGATAATCCATGTCATGTGCCTAGCACACTGTCTAGCACACATTAAACAATATGTTTGAGCATTAGTGATAAAATTAATAAAATATTTTAAGATCATTATAATGTGATTTACTACCATTACAAAAGCAAAAGTCCTAGTTTATGTGTATTTGTATTCTTCTCTCTGTTAAGGGCTACATATGACTAGGCATTCAATACAAACTGATTTATAAATATTTCTTCATGGTGAGAGCAGGGATCTATCAGATGAGACACGCATGCATGGCTGCGGAGGACTTGTTTTTTTCAACCTGGCAAACCATCTAGGACCATTGAGGTAGGAAGGAAAGGAATTACAGCTCTCCAAAGAGAAGAAAGTCCTGCATAAGAAAGTGGGGCATTTTTAAATAATATTAATAACCATTAATTGAGAGCTTACTATGTACCAGTCATTGTAACAGATGGCTTTCACGTGTCACCTGAGTTAAATACTTAGCCGGCAGCTGCTAACAATGCTAATTAACTTTTTGGAATGTTACTCACGTTTAGACAGGTAATTTCAACTAAATTATTACCTGCCAATTCTCCTCCACTTAGAGTTCTGGAACAGGCTAATTTATTGTGATCTACCTTCTAATTCTTTTGAGTTGCCACCCATTCAATTATAAGCACGAGTAGACTCTTCCTCCTTCTGCGCCTTCAGCGTTCTTTTTAGGTTCTATCTAGTTTGTCCATGTTGATAATACTAGTAATGTAATCAATCATCTTCACTGGCAGTTCATTTTGGTTCAAAATAAATGATCTATTTAAAATGTAAAGTCTATATATTAATCAAACAAAAAATGTCACGGAGTAAGGTGGAATTTTGAGGAGTCTTTCGAATGAAGATCATTGTTAAATCTCCTGGAATTGTGGTCATTATAAAGTCAAAATAAATGGTGCCTTTATCATTCTAACTACAGAGAACAGCTATTTCTGGCAACATTTCCCTCTCAGCTCCATTCTCCCACCTACCCCTGCCATGCTTTTATTTTATTTTTTTTATTATTTTTTAAAGAAATTGAGCTTGGATGCAAATCTCAGTAAAGAAAACCAATTTGAAGCAATTCTCTCGCCCAAAGTTTCCTCAGACCATAATTGAGGGATGCATGAACCTTGTACTTTAAAAGGAGGATTGCAAAAATCTTTTCTTATTTTGTTCCTATTTTCTAAATCAAGTTGGCCTGAAATGTGAGTCCTCACAGTTGTGAAATACTACTAGATGATAAAAGCAAAGTTTTTTTCCTTTCTTTCTTTCTTTTCCCCCACTCTGGTTTTGTGCTTCTTAAATAAGCATTGCCATCAATAAGAACTTTTACTCCATTCCATCATGTCATTATGCTTTTACGGAGGAAGCATCCTATTAATTTTATCTGAAGACAGAGAATACATTTGTTAACCATCTGGCCTAGTGCAACCTGAATTGGAAGTTAAATTAAAGCTCTCCTCACACTAGTAGGGATTGTGCTTCAATTCCATACTTGTAGCCCATAAATATAATTTTTATTACTAATGCTATTTGGGAAAGCTTATATTTCTCCCCTGGATTTCTTAAACCTCATTATCCACAGCTTAAATCCAGGCCACACTAAGAATTTTATCTAAAGACTGGTACAGAGAGCTAGTTTCTTGAGATGCTTGTATTTGGGATTATTCTTAACTTGAACCTCATTTCAGAAAATCCTGTCAGTGGCCATTTTTAATCTAAGAGACTGAAGCAGAATAACAAAACCAGCAAAGAATGCCTTTGTTGAATTTTCTGGCTGTTCAGCTAGCTGCTTTTCATTTCCCCAACTTGAAATATTCATACTAAGAGCTTGGAATATACGATTGTCCTATGGGGATACTATATGGATAAATTCATGAGTTCTGTACAAAAGCAATCTCACTGTTTTGGAAAAAGGAAAACATTTTTTTCTGAGCTGTATAAATGTAGTCATGATTCTGTCCTAGCAGTTGGTGCTTGCTATAGATTAAATGTTTGTGTCTCCCCAAAATTCATAGGTTGGAAACCTAATCCCCAAGGTGATGGCATTAGAAGACAGACCTTTTAGAAGGTGATTAGGTCATATGAGGTCAGAGCCCTCATGAATGGGATTAGTGCCCTATGTCTTCTCAGGACATTCTGAAATAAAAAGTTTGAACCACAAATAAGACTTACTAAATTGCCTTACTGTCAAGATTACCAATAAAGACAAGAAGGGACCATTGTCCAAACATTCTCTTACAATTGTATTGCCAATTTCCACTCCTTTTAATGTAAATAAAATGAGCACTAATTCACATATGAAACATAAACTGAAGCCCATTATTTTAGGATGTGGTAGAGCTGAAAATGATACAGAATTTATCAGTTAATTAAGAGTTTATTCCTAATCTTTTATTTCTAATGTGCAGTAACCGTAGATAAATACCTCTGCTGCTCTCAAAAGAGAAAATGATAATTTGGCCAGGGTAGGTAGAATTCCCAAGGCTTGTGCTATCTTGAATTTATTTGGCTTGGCCTTATCTCAGTTTATAACCACGAAATTTCATATAAAAAGGTAAATGAGACATTGAATGTTGTATGTTAATATTTAACCATTCTATCATTATTATATGTAACAATTATTGAGCACATATTATATGCCAGGCACTGTGCCAGGTGCTTCGTGTAAACTATACAATAACACTATGAAAGCCATGACTACGGTTGTTAAAATTTTATAGATGAACAGAATAGAACTAGGATAGTTTGAGTTACATGTCCAATATCACACAGTAAATTAAAAAAAATAGTAATTTGAGCCAAAATCTGTCTTTCCATAGAGTCTGAGCTCTAAACCATTGTGCTTCAATATCCGTCCCTGAATTAACCAGCTACAAAATGATAGCAAACCTTATTAGGGCGTATAATATGTACTTAGCAATAATTTTTTCACCTAATGAACTGATGTGTTTTGCAACTAGTAGATAGACTTTTTTTTTTGTACAACAGTGAAATGATGGTGTATTTTCTTATTATTATAATTTCAAACATGATGAGATTCTTCCAAATTCCAGTAAAGGCTTAGAGATGGTCTTCACAGTTAGCTGGAAAATAGGAAACAACTAACCTTTTCTTTTCCCCTAGCTCAGTTCCAACTTTGATTTAAGATATTTCTCTTCTGTAACTGCCAATTATTTAAGTAAGAATTGTGGGTCTCCTGAAAGAGGTGGTGATAGACTGGGATGGAAAAGATGAAGAGTTGCTTCCAGAGGTATATATATTCTTCTTGGATGATTTCTTAAAGCCTATAAATTAGCTTAATTTTAGAAACAACACTGTAAAAATCCAATTTCTGCTTTTTGGAAAAAAAAATGGAAGAGAATGACATTAGATTGAGAGTGTATCTTTAAGATTAGAAGAGGCTCACATGTAGGATGGGTTCCTGGTCTTTGAATGCAGCCTCTGCAATCATTCTTTTTTTTTTTTTTTTTTTTTTTTTAGAGACGGGGTCTCGCTCTTGGTCAGGCTGGTTTCGAACTCCTGACCTTGAGCTATCCACCCGCCTCGGCCTCCCAGAGTGCTAGGATTACAGTCTGCAATCATTCTTGAGGAAGATCTGGAAAGATATTTCAGAAACCTTAGGCTTTTATACAGCATTCCCTTTATCAATAATTTTAATTTTCTACATGTATACTGTGGAAGTATATATGAACATAGGAAAAATCATTATTCATGACAACCAAAAATAAAAAAAATGGAAACAAAACAGAGGAAAACTAAATGTCCAACAGTAGGGGGTTAGCTAAAAATATATATTGGCAAACCCCACTGTCATTACAAATGAGGGTGCAGAAGACTGTTTAATTACTTGTGGATATGTTCACAGTATATTTTTAAGAATATTGAAAATCATTTTATAAAAAATTGTGCAGAGTATTATGCCAATTGTATTAAAAATAGAATAAAGACTGGAAACATATATGTATATCAAAATATTGAGAGCAGTTATCCTCTGGGGGAGAAATTAACTGCAAAGCTAATTTCATTTTTTTCTTTTTTGTTTTTTGCTTGCCTATATTTTTAAAGTTTTCTTAAATGAGTATGTATGACTTTTGGAAATATATATATATATATATATAAACCTTATTAAGTATTTGCTTTGTTTTGTTTTAAGCAAAGGTTAATGGAACTCTTCCAAGTCCCCTTCTTGTTTCTGTGTCTGCATTGAGAGCTTTCATTTCAAATTCATTTCTAGAATTCTGGTTCCTGGCTCATTTTTGCTCTACAAAAAGAACTTTATGTCTTATAATACAGTGCAGATATTTCTTTTCCAGTTTGATTTTGCTCCATGCGTTGGTCATGGGTGACCATGTGCACACACCCTAGCTTTCAGCGTTGGTCTATTCCCTGGTTTCAAACTTTTTCCTCTTATCTTTCTTGGACATTTGTTCTACTTCTCATGTGAGAAGAATTCAGTTGAAAAGTGTTTATAATTGAAAAGAGAAAACTAACAGAGGAAATCAATGAAACCAAAAGTTGGTTCTTTGAAAAGATCAATAAAATCGATAAATCTCTAGCTGGGCTAACCAAGGATAAAAGAAAGACACAAAGGACAAATGTCACTAACGATACATGTACCTTAAAAAGATAAATTAGATAAAATGGACCAAATTCTTAAAAGATACAAATTACCAAAATTCTGAAAAGAAGAAATAGATAATCTTAACAGACCTATAACTATTAAAGAAAATGATTCAATAATCTGTAGCTCCCAAAATAGAATACACCAGGTCAGGTGGTTTCACTGGTAGCTCTTTAGGCATGTAAGGAAGAAATATATGAAGCATGGTTATAGCCAAGAGGAGCCTAAGGGGACAAGAAAACTCCATGTAATGTGGTACCCCAGATAGAACCTTGGAATAGAGGAAGGGAATTAAGTAAAAATCAAGGAAATTTGAATAAAGTATGGTCTTTAGTTAAGAAGAGCACTACATCAATATGGGTTGATTAATTATAAAAAAAAGTATCATGATAATGTAAGAAGTTAACAATGAGGGAAAGAGTGTGAGGGATTTTATGGGCTCTCTCTGTACCATCTACTCAATATTTCTGTTGTAAAACTATTATTTAAAAATCTACTAGTTAAAAACAATTTTGTGAAAGGAGAAAAACCAAAAAGAATTTCCCATTTCTCAGAGATAAAAAAAAACAAACCCTTAAATAATATACTAAAATTAGCTCTACTAAAGGAATTGAGAGCGACCCTCTCCGATCTCAATTTAACAAAGGGCAGCCTAGGAAAAAGATAATCAGTGAAGCTTCCAAAATAAGGATCCTTGAATCTTCCTTCATTGACAATCTGGAAGGAAAGAGCTGATCCCAAGGGAAAGGTGTGATGGAGCATTGTTTCATCAATCCTATTTTCATTAGAATAAGGTCTCCCAAGGTTCTTTACATAAACTTGTTTATTTCTCCAGGGCCTGGAGCCTGTTCCTTGGAGAATCCTTCCTGACTGACTCACTATATGAAGAAATGAAGAAATGAATGATTGAATCAGGTATTCAATACACATTTACTGAGTTCATAAATAATTGGTATGCAATTCACCAAGTAAGTGAATGAGGGAATGTCAATAATCCTGAGAAAGATTAAACACAGAAATTTAAAGTGATAAATCCATTAATCTGGGATTGTCGCTGAAGATTATATTATCACAGAAGTATCATACAGAAATGATTTCCCACCCTCATATATGTGTTTTTTCTTTTTAACCTCCTCAGCGCAAGCAACTTTCATGATTCCTAGGATTCATAAAATAGTTACTATTTATTGATTGCCTATGGTGGGCCAGGAACTCTATCGTCTATCTGTCTATTATCTGTCTATATCTATTTATTTTTGCTTTCATCATACACATAAGAAAACTGACCAAAGTCACCCCATTCTTCACAGGGGAAGTTAGGACTTAAACCCTGATCTCTTTGAACTCAAGGCCCATACTCTTCAGAACACCATGTTGCCTTCAAATGCTGATCAATCCACTAGAAAATTATTCATTACTAGGGTGAGCAACTGTGTATGTGAGTATTTGCTGGGGGGTAATGTTGTTTTTCAATTTCTGAATGATAGGCTTGAAGATTTGTTAGCTGTCAGATCCACTTGCATGGTCAACAGAGGTGAGTATTCCATAGACTTTACCTTATTATTTTACGCCAAGCAATTTAATGTCACATTAAAATGCATAGCCATTAGCAAAACCCTAAAGATTAGGTTTCAGTACACATTCTGGGACAAATGGGACAAACTGTGCTTAGGAGGACATTCTGTTTCCTGTCCATTCAATTCATTGAGGGGGAAACAATAAGTAAACTACTTATTAGACATCCAGATTAGAAATTATTATGATATCTGATAGATTTATTTAAAAAAAAATCATAATTGTTAAAGGCCTGAAAAATCTCATTGTACCTAGCTGGATTTAAAAATGTTACTGTCATCCTGAATGACTTAAGAAATCTTTCTGCAGTGTAATCTGCAATGATGTCCACATGGCTAAGAAGAAATGCAAATGTTATAAGAAATAGCTCCTCTGCATGTGAACGTTTTGGAACACCTACAAACATCATGGTGAGACTTCAAATTTATTGCGTGACATTAATAGGCAAGCTGGGTATCTTTTGCTTCATAAATTATAAAAAAGTAAATAAGATATACATGTAGACATAAATATAGTCCTCTGTGTGAAGGCTCCAGAACACACAGGAACATTCAGTGCTGCTACTAATTTTATTTACATTCCAAAGCACTGACAGCAAAGTTACTAAATTAAGATTTAAAAAAAAAGTAATAATATCTTTGGTTGTTTACAAAAGCAATAGAATAGAGTTATGGGGGAACAACAGTTTAATTTCTTCACTCAGAGCAAAGACCCATATTTTTTTCAAAGGCGACATGCAAACCTATCAGTCAATCATACTACATTTGCATAGCACCTATATGAGAGCTTCTCAGGGTATTTCACAATACAATTAATTTGCAGCTTTGAATAATTAAGAGTCTGCCATGTTAAACAAATGAGACAAAGCTGAGAGTTGAAAGCTGTAATCATGTCAGCTCTGAAACTCCAACATGGAAAGTGAGTTACATATCCACAAAGTCATAGCAATTAAAGTTCAGGCAGGCATTTGAAGCTTTGTCTTATTTATTCTATACTCATGTTAGCCTACAGAGGTTTAACATGGTTGGATTCTATGAGTAAACACTTCAGCCAGCCTTCCCTAGATTTCACCCTCTATACGCCCTGCCTTGATGACTGCAGCAGCCTCCTATGTTAGTTGCTGTGACTGAAACTACGTTTTCCGAGCTCTCCCTCATCACCTATACCAGATTTTTAGAAATGGTCAACATTGCCCTCATTACATTTAAACCGATGGGGTGTAGATGTCTCATTGGTCCTGATGAATTTTTTGGAAACACTTATTTCTTCTCATTAAAACTTAACTTAAATTAACTTAAATTTTTAACAGTATATATTTTATGAATTTTTAAAACTTTCAATATATAAAATTAAAACTCATTGCTGAAATATTAGTAATTCCAGATAACATAAATGCGAAATACATCCATAATGCCATTCCCCTGATAAAGTAATTTTTAACATTTTGTTGAAAATTTTCAAGCTTTTTTTCTAGTAAAATATTTACATAATTGATGGTCATACTGTATCTGCACACCAATAATTAAGTCATCTACTGAAAAGGTAATTCAATGTAAATATCAAAGGGTTATTGGCACTATCTTTGAAGTAAGAATCAGTGAGATATAGATTTGAATACTATATCTGCAACTATTGTTGGTCAAGTCACTTAATTTTTCTAAACCTCACTATATTTACCTTTATAATTAGCATTAAAAAAATAAGAAACTGGGTAAATATATGAAAAAAGTTCTTATTTCTAGTAATTGAACAATTGGCTGCACAAAGTTGTGATCCTTAAAGGGGAAATAAATGAAATTAGCCTCTGGTAGCCCTGATTTTCTGGGTAGAGGCACTTTCTAGATCAGGGAGTAGGGAGGGGAGAAATAAATAGTATGGTATAGTTTCAATGAGCAGAGGAGGCAAACATCAGAGTTTGGTACTACTGAAGTGGCTGGAATCCCAAAGTAGAGTATTAGAAAAGATGGCATTGCTAAAAGAATGTGCTCCAGAGATCTGCATAGGAGTGTCACATGAGGCTGGGCAAAGAAAAAAATTCAGAGCTCAGACAGGACTAGAAGACATTTGGGCTCTTCCATGCCAGATAATATAAAGACTTGTTGAACATTTGGGGCATTCAGTAGGGAAACTCATCTTTCGAGATCAGACGAGATGTGGAGCGTTCAGGCTGGTATGGCCGTAGACTAAGGGAAACTCACCTTAGTAATAAACTGCCTTAAAGTCTACTCTAGATCTCCTCTAAGAAAACTTAATCATATGCCACAGAAAAATCAAGAGAATTCATAGTAGCTTAACAACTGCCTATCACAATAAAGTCCAACAATCTTTATATAAATATACCACAATCCAGCATTCAACAACATAACATTTTGGATGTCCATTATCCAATTTAAAGTACTAGATATCCAAACAAGCGAACAATGAGAATCATGACTAGGAGAAAAAGCAGTCAATAGAAACACACTCATAAATGACTGATATAATAGAATTAGCAAGCAAGGACTTTCTTACCAGCTATAGGTAAGGCTGCTGAATAATAGCAGAAAATTACAGCTGAAATAACTGCAAGCCTAAGGCTCTATTTAAGAAAGAATCTTTTTGCTTAAGATTGTTTTGGCTTTATTAATCCACTCATGTATTGATGGGCACTTGGGTTGTTTCCACAACTTTGCAATTGTGAATTGTGCTGCTATAAACATTCGAGTGCAGGTGTCTTTTTTGTAGAGTGTCATTTGATCTTTTGGGTAGAAGCCCAGCAGTGACATTGTTGGATCAAATGGTAGATCTACTTCTATCACTTTAAGATATCTCCATATTGCTTTCCATAGAGGTTGAACTAGTTTGCAGTCTGTATACCATGGAGTACTATTCAGCTTTAAGAAACAATGGTGATACAGCATCTCTTGTATTTTCATGGATATAGCTGGAACCCATTCTACTAAGTGAAGTATCCCAAGAATGGAAAAACAAGCACCACATGTACTCACCAGCAAACTGGTATTAACGGATCAACACCTAAGTGGACATATAGGAATAACATTTATCAGGTGTCGGGCAGGTGGGAGGGGGAGGAGGGGGCGGGTATATACATACATAATGAGTGAGATGTGCACCGTCTGGGGGATGGTCACGCTTGAAGCTCTGACTCGAGAGGGGAAGGGGGCATGAGCGATATATGTAACCTTAACATTTGTACCCCCATAATATGCTGAAATAAAAATAAAATAAAAAGATTGCTTTGGCTATTTGGGCTCTTTTTTGGTTCCAAATGAAGCACAGAATTATTTTTTCTAGATCTGTGAAATGTGATATTGGTATTTTGACGGGGATTACATTGAATCTGTAAATTACTTTGGGCAGTATGGACATTTTAACAATATTGATTCTACTGATCCATGAGAATGATATGTTTTCCATTTGTTTGGGTCATCTGTGATTTTTTTCCTCAGTGATTTGTAGTTCTCCTTGTGGAAGATCTTTCACCTCCATGGTTAAGTGTAGAGATCTTCCACCTCTGTAGTTAAGTATATTCCTAGGTATTTTTTTTTCTTTGTAGTTATTGTGAATGATATTGAGTTTCTGATTTGACTCTCAGCTTGACTGTTATTGCTAATACAGAAATGCTACTAATTTGAATACATTGATTTTGTAACCTGAGACTTTGATGAATTTATTTATCAATTCTAGGAATCTTTTCATGGAGTCTTTAGGGTTTTCTAGATACAAGATCATATCATCAGTGAAAAGGGATAATTTGACCTCCTGTTTCCAAATTTGGATGCCCTTTATTTCTTTCTCTTGTCTGATTTCTCTGGCTAGGACTTCCAGCACTATGTTGAATAAAAGTGATGGCAGTGGGCACTCTTGTCTTGTTCCAGTGCTTAGGAGGAATGCTTTCAACTTTTCCCT
This sequence comes from Cheirogaleus medius, assembly GCA_008086735.1. Classification (NCBI taxonomy): domain Eukaryota; kingdom Metazoa; phylum Chordata; class Mammalia; order Primates; family Cheirogaleidae; genus Cheirogaleus; species Cheirogaleus medius. Next base: position 6,113,614 of record VBSM01000316.1, read on the forward strand.
ATGCAGTATGATGTTGGCTGTGGGTTTGTCATATATGCCTGTTATTATTTTGACATATGTTCCTACTATTCCTAGCTTGTAGAGGATTTTATCATGAAATGTGCTTCATTTTGTCAAATGCTTTTTCTGCATTTATTAAGATGATCATATGGTCTTTGTTTGTTTTTGTTTCTGTTTATGTGTTGAATCACATTTAGTGATTTACATAGGTTGAACCATCCTTGCATCCCTGGGATTAAACCCACTTGATCACGATGGATTATTGTTTTGATGTGCTGTTAAATTTAGTTTGCTACTATTTTATTGAGGATTTTTCCATCTATATTCATAAGGGATACAGGTCTGTGACTTCAAACTCTACTACAGGGCTATAGTAACCAAAACAGCATGGAATTAGAACAAAAATAGAGACATAGACCAATGGAACAGAACAGAGAACCCAGATATAAAACCATCCTCATACAGCCAACCCACCTTTGACAAAGAAGACAACAGCATAAACTAGGGAAGAGAAGCCCTATTCAATAAATGGTGTTGGGAAAATTGGATAGCCACATAAAGAAGAATGATCTGGTGCTAAAACTAGTCCTTCTATTTTTCCTTTTGTCCCTCCTAGCCATCTATATACCGAATGATTTCTTTCCTCCCACTTTTTTTCTCTCTCTCCTCTATTAAAATATTGTAATACTAGTGTAATGAATCTATAGTGTATAGCTTAAAGAGTAGTCAATAATTGGTCAGCAAATATAATAAAAAAATCTTTTATTTCATTACTCCCTAAATCAATTAGCTTTTCTCAGTTTTGAATTTATGAAACTTCTTACAAAAGAGAGAAGTACCTCATAAAGTGGACACAAAGATTTAGATAGATTGATACAAAGAACTCCCCACCTTTGGAGAAAAATAAAAAACAAAAACCAAGTGCTACGCAGCAGTATTTTTATGAAGAGGTGTTAGAGAATATGATTTATAATAAATATTCAATAGAGTTCATGAAAACACTTGGCAATAAACCTAAAAATATAGATTTATAATTTTAAAGGTAAGAAGTTTGATTTTGTTACTTTCAGATTGTAATTGTGTCTATAATATAGTTAATTTTCTAGCCAGTGTGTTGCTTTATATGTTTTTTAATTTTATAAATTTAGAAGACAATATAGTATTTGGTAAATGTCAAAATTTATAATGGACTAAAAAGCATTTTCAGTATGTTTGCAATGTGTCAAATACAATGTAATTGGTTTTCTGGAAACTATTGGCAAGTATATATACAATTCTTTTTTTTATAACTCACATTTGCATGTTTCCCAAGATATATAAAATATTTTCACACATAGTTTGTTCTTTTTAACAAGTGAGAAATGTATCTACACTCCAATTATACAAAATTTAAGTTTCTTGTATAGGGTATTTTAACACTACCACTTTGACCTAGTGGATTCTTCAGACTTTCCATTTTAACCCCAAGATATTTCAAGTCTATATTAATGACATAATTTAATAAAGATAATTTCAGCATTGACTAATTTTGTCAGATAAAATTTTATAGAATATACTCCATATAATCAATTAGTTCCTTGACAATTATCTATGAAGTGCAGTTCAGCAATTTTCATCATTTTTCCAATCTCATTTAATATTATTGTATGTGCAGCAGTTTTTTTCTGTGTAACTTAACAAACAAACATGATTTATCCATCAGGGCTTTTTTTGTGCATACACAAAAGATTTTCCATTTTGAGATTTTTTTTAAACTATTGTTTTTTCAACTCAAATTTTCCTAGGTCAATTATTGTTAGTTCAAATTTTATCAAGAAGTTTAGGCACTCTGGTGTGGGGGTTTTTTGTTTTTGTTTTTGTTTCTTTTTTTTTTTTTTTTTTGGTTTCTTTGTTTTTCTTTCTGTTTTTGTTTTGAGACAGGGTCTAGTTCTGTCATCCTGGGTAGAGTGCATTGGTGTCATCATAGCTCACTGCCGCCTCAAATTCCTGAGTTCAAGCGATCCTCCTGCCTCAGCCTCCAGAGTAGTTGAAATTTCAGGCATGCACCAGGACCCTTGGTTAATTTTTCCATTTTTAGTAGAGTCTGGGGTTTCACTCTTGCTCAGGCGAACTTCTGAGCTCAAGTGAATCTCCCGCCTCTACCTCCCAGAGTGCTAGGATTACAGCTGTGAGCCACCCACCTGGCCCTTTTTATAAGCATGAAAGGAAGTTTATTGAGGAAGGACAAGGTAGGATTACAGAGCAAGATCGAGATATATTAATAGGTTTACAGAGTAAGAGAAAGATAATGTTTGTCACAGAATGAAAAACAGACTCCTCTGTCATAAAAAAAGGGCCCCATATGTTTTTAAGATTACACATTTTACCTTGTGCAATTTAAGTGGTTGTCAATTTTTAATGTGTTGATTGTTTCCATCACCATGGGGTTAATAAAAAATGGATGTTTTTTTTTTAATTTCTAAATTACTCCATATACTATATTCCAAGGCTTCACTTGTCCTGATTGGAATGTTAGTCCACTTCTTCAACATATTTCCAATGAATTCTTTTAGCATATACCCATGATGGGATCAAAATGGTGAAGCCAAATGAACTCTAAGTCAACATTTTCTGCCTCTGCCTTTTTCCTTTCTTCCATTCCTCAATTTCATAGCAGGCTGGGCTGAAAATGGGATGTGGATCTTTAGCAACATTTTAAGCAGAAGAAAAATGCCCTCCAAAATGCAGGCTAAGTTATTATTTATCACCCCTATCACCCATCTGCTTAAATGTGTGTGTGTGTTTGTTTGTGTGTGTGCATGTGCATATAGGGAGAGGGAGAGAGAGAGAGAAAGGGAATGTGGAAAAGCTTTCACACGTGATCAATTCATGTAAATGGCCCATCTATTACTCTTTTAACTGTTCTATATGTTTAAATCATATAGAAATAAATAAAATGAGGAGCAAATTCAAAAACTATATTGATCATGTTGTTTCCCTTTATGTTCCTTTTTTAAACTCCAAATCTGATGCTGATTGCTACTTTCTCTCTTTTATATTGTCATCAACCCCGAGGCAGAGAGAAGAGGACTGAGCTGGGGAGAGACGAGAATTTACAGACTCTTTGAGATACCTATGTTAGCTTGAGCATCTCTACTAACTCAAACATTGGTTATACAAAGTAGAATAGAATTTGCATTTTGGGTTCAGAATAATTCAATGAACATTTGCAGCCTAAATGCCAAGTCTGGTGCTAAATGTTTTCTTTGTATTATCCATTCTAATCTTCACAACACATATACAAGGCAAGTATCACTATAACTCCTTTTAGATGAGAATATGTAAATATTCATAGAGTTTATAAGCAAGTTTGCTAACAATAAAATAACTCTTGAGAAAACTGAGAATTGTATCTACCTTCAATTTCAAAAGCAGTTATCTTACCATTTACTCAGAAGTTCCTAAATTCAAAATTTAAAATCAGATGGGCCAAGGTTTAAATTGCCCGTTACCCTCTCCCCCCTCTTCTTCTTCTTCTTCTTTTCTTTTTTTTTTTTTTTCTGTAGAGATGGGGTCTCTGTATGTTGCCCAGATGGTTTAGAACTCCTAGGTTTAAGTGATCCTCCCACCTAAGCCTCCCAAAGTGCTGGGATTACAGGCATGAGCCACCACACCTAGCCCCTTCTTCTCTTAATAGAAGCATGAAATTGAACAGGTTACTTATCCAATCTGAGCCTCAGTTTCTCATATATAATGAAAATATGACCTGCTCTGAAAGATTATGAGAATTACATACATCATCTCATAAGTGCTTAGTTATAGGTGCTTAGCAAATAAATTATTTTCATTAGATTCTTGAGAACTAGCCTCAGTAATTTTCAGTTATTTTTATTAATAAGAGCATTTTTTTTATTTCAGGAATCCATATTTCCTGATGCCAAATACGATGGAATAAGCTATTAATATTCTTTTCAGATACTACCTTTCATTGATTTTCTTTAAAAAATAATCATCATATTTTCAAAGTATTTTGCTGACAAACATTTCATGTTATTTTCGTAAGCCTTAATTTCCGAGAAAGCTTGGAAATGGTGAAATTTTATCACGTCTTAAATGGCAGACAAATAAAAACTGATTTGAAGCCCAATTTGTCACTTTTTAAAGAATCATTGAATCAATCAATAATTATTTATTGAGCAAATACTATGAGATCAGTACCATATGAAAATATAGTCTCAAATTCACGAGAAATTAATAATCTGAGAAATTTAACCCAAAGATACACGAAATTTTATCTATTGGAAGGAAACTAAAAGATTTAGTAACTAGTATTATTTGGATTGCTGAGGATATTTAGTTAATAAAGAGACTGAGACTTTTAGGGATGTTTTCCAGACTTTTGAGAATAAATCCCTGTTTCCAAATGTGATGGCCATCTTTGCAACAGATTTTGGATTTAGGGGTAAGCTCTCAGAGCTCATTGCAAGAGTCAAGTCTTTTATTACTCAAAGTATGTTCTGTGGACCTATATTCCCAACCTGACCATGATAAACACTTATCTGAATAAAACAAAATGCTTCCACTACCAGCGAAGGTTGGGCTCAATTCTAATCTTCCATTATGAACAATGGACTTTCATTAGTCTTTCTTTGGAAATGAGCAGTGCAGGTTTTTCATTTATCGGAACTGTTGATTAATTAAGCAAGGAGACACTCCAGGTAATGAACTCTTGAAAATGTGGGACCAGATGGAGTGAAGGATATGTCGGAGGTCTAGTGACTTGCCCACCATCTTATACAAGTGCACTTATTTCCTTGCGATGTGCTGCCTAAACGGGTCTCATTATGCTCGAACTAGAGGAAATACCAGCACATTTGGGGGAGAACTGCAGCTCCATTCATTTTCAGAGTATTAGAACTGTTTGTTTAAATTCTAATCAGAAAGTTCCACTACTGCCCAGCATTTGAAATCTATTTGGTAATTTACCTTAGAGCAATGTTTGAATAACAAAAAGATTTCTTTAAAAAAAAATTAAAGCAACCAGAAACAAAACAAAACAAAACAAAACAAAACCTTACTTTCCAAGGGCAAAGCATTCCAGTTTTACAGATGAATCCTTTGCGGCTTGTATAGTTTCAGGAAAACGCACTTCAATCTTTGGTTCATATTCCCCCATCACACCTGTTAAATATCAAAAGAGCTAGCAGCATTTCTGGAGAATAGAAGTTGTCTATGAAGTAAATGCTTCATTAACCAAACTCTGATTATTTGGCCTTAATGAGAATTAGTGTTTCCAGTGAAGAACTGGATACATATAGATTCTAAAATGCTTCTGAGTTTTCAAAAAAGATCCTTCCCTAGTGTATTATGATCTATCTCTCCTTCATGCAACTCATGGGGCCGGATCTGACCAGGAATAAGGAAATTTTTCAGTTAACACTATAAAAAGTCTGTGACAGCACCACTTAATTCAAATTATCAGTATTTCCACAGCAAAACATATGAAATAATCACAGTAATTGAAATAAAGACATAAATGCTCGTATGTTAGTACAATAAGGTTTTACTGCTAAATAAGTTTTCTGCACACCTATAAAATTTTTTTGCTTTTACCATTTTAAAATTTCCAACCCAAGGAATTGTGGGTATAAGCTAAGAATAAGACAGTGGTCTAATGTATTGTAAATACACTACCTACCAGAGAAGCTGTAACGAACAGAAATATATCTGTAGGCTATCCTCATTAACTTAATTAACTTAATCAGTGACAACTTGAGATTCTTAAAAACTTTGACCATTTTTTATTTTTATACCAAACACCAGAGTAATACATTCCTAAAATAAGTGGATTATTGATGGCTAGTGTAAATGCAGAAAATGTGAAAATTATAAACTGTATATATGTGAAATAAAATACCTCATATTTAAGACCTTGATCATTACAAACATTCAAAAAGGTTATGGTTAAGAAGATAGAGTACTACTTCATTTAACTAAATTGATTTTTTTTTTAACTTTCTTGACATATGATATTTCTTGCATGCTCACTTTCTAGAAAAGGTTTGATTTTTTAAATTACATATAATGCTTCTGGTCTATTTTTACCATAAATGTGTTGAAGGGATTAGAGGGGATAGAAGAAGGAAGGAATTAAGAAGGAGAGAAGCAGAAACTAAGAGCAGACAGGAAAAAAAATGGAAAAATATGGTAGAATCTCCATGCATACTGCTGGCTTATCAGCTTTCCCAGTCATGAATAGAGTACTCCTAGTCACTGAAGGGAAGAAATTGGATTTATGTGTAAATCTAATGGTTACTGAAATCTGAATTAAGGCTCTTGCAAATATATTTGGCTGGTTAGTGATTATAAAAGCTCTGTCATGAGAACTTCCTCTATGGGGCTGGTTCCATAATTTTGTTAGCCATTATTAGCATTACATTCTTGCTTTTCTTAAACTCTTCACGGGGGAGGAAAACTCCATGAGGTATTGCATTTCAAGTCCAGAAACCGATCATAAAATGCACCAACAGATTTTCTATCTTTACATATCCCACTGTGAACATTTAATTAAAGAATCAACTAGAGGATTTTTCCACTTCAATGACTCCCTTAGACTGTCTAGCTCTCTAAATCTTGCACCAGCTGTGACTTGACTAAGCTAAAAAACTCATCAGAGACCAGTCTGAATTCTATTCCTTAGAGGAATATAATTAGTATGAATCTTGTGTTTCATTCTTCTTTGGAATGCTTATAATTAATGTTGCCTTGCTTTGCTTTCCTTGCATATGAACTTATTTTCCCATTTTGCCAGCCACATGAATAAAGGGTGAACATAAAAGGCAAATATGGGAAAAGGGGGCATTGAGAAGAAGCTGCAACATCTGTTCTTTAAAAATATATGGATTCAATTATATAAATTTTGCAGCACCCATACGTGCACACATCCACACACGCCAACTCCCCCAAACAAACATCATGTTTTATAAAACAGTCTTTAAGTAAAGAAAAGACAAGCTGTTACAATGCCAGAAAGGAGATGATGGCAAGGTATTACCAGAACCATGTATACTGTATTATGTGGGTCAATTAGAGAACTTTCTATTATATTTTTGATAATATCTGATTTTGATCATATGCATGAGTTGAACCTACACTCATAGATCATGTGGCTCCACTGAATAAGAAGGAAGCAAAACACTTTCCAGATTTCCCCAGGCTTTAAGAGCCACGGACAAAATATATTCCCAAGATAACTTGGTATCTTACCATCGGTGCGCTGCACTAGTGGCGTGGGTGGTCCTTGAACACTTCTCTGGGCCTCCTTGTTTGTGATGAAGCAAGTGTAGTTGCCCACATCTGATGGTTCCACTTTGGCAATGTACAAGTTTCCTGTCTCTTGAGAGACAAACCGCCTCTTGTCCTCTTGGATGTATAAAGGGTTATCATTAAAGATCCATGCATAAGATAAATCTGAAAAACAGAAAAAGAAAAACATATTGTTTTTAATTCCTTCATTCTTATCTGAGAATTCCACTTCCTACTTCTTCATAATTAGGATAAAACTGTGCTCCTATTTGCCCAGTTTCTAGCTGATGTCCTGGTATAATTGTAATATTCCTTTATATTTAAATATATCCCAGTTTGGATGACAAATGATATGGTCACCCTGCCCATCATTGACGTTTTTGGATCGAGGATAGGATGATAGGATATGAAGGGGATAAGTGAATGGGTTTGTTAAGAAAAGCTCTAAGATACAGAAAATATTACAGGCTTAAAATGCACACTGAATTAGTTCAGCAATGCTCATTTTAAAGCAGTGTTTCTCAATGTGTTGTCAGAAGGATTAAACATACTTAGGAGTGCTTGTTAAAAAATTTAACTTAAAAATCTAAGTTCAAAGACTCTAACACGGATTTTGGAGTTTACTTATTTGATCATTACATAAGTTGTGAGCAGCTATTCTGTGGCAGTTTTAGGTCTTGGAGTATAACCAAGCAAAACCTGCGCCCCATAGAAGTCACCCCAGTTACTGCCAACTACCCCTATTGTGGATAATCTCAACGCAGGATGACATATGCATTGACAGAGGTATCACAGAGAGCCCAGAGGAGGGTCCCAGCAGGATTTGGGGACAGAAAAGACTTGTCAGAAAAAGTACTTCAATATGGAAACCAGCAGATGAACGAGAACTATCCAAGCAACAGAAGAGTAGACAAACATAGCTCAGACAGTCGATAGCAAGAGCATGAAAGTGAAAGAGGGCCACCTTGCTCTTAGTGAACATCAGTCTGTCCGTGGAAATTTTACAGATAACTATTTATATATATATACATATATCTATGTATGTATATATGATATAATGAGCATACTTAAAATGCAAAGATGTTGCATTCAGTTTAATTAGCTGTAGTAATTATATACCTTATGTAACCATCATCCCCAAGTAAAATATGAAACCTTCCATTTCTTCAGAACTTTTCTCATGTTTCTTTCTGGTCAGTCCTCTACTATTGCAATCACTCCTGGATTTCTATTGTCATAGATTATTTTCTGTTACTATTTGGATTTCATAAAAATAGAATCAAACAGAATGTACTATTTTATGTCTAATTTATTTTATATATTTTAACGTTCACCTATGTTGTCATGACTATCAGTACTTCTTTCCATTATACTGCTGAGTAGTATTGTATTTTATGAATATTCTGTAATTTCTTTAGCCACCTTACTGTTGATGAATATTTATTTGGATTGTTTCCAGATTGAGGTCATTATACATTAGGCTGAAATAAACATTCTTGTATAAAACTGTGTACATTTTCATTTTACTTGGATAGGTTCCTAGGAGTGAGCCATATGTAGATATAGGTTTAACTTCATAAGAAGCTACAAAATAAGTTTCCAACGTGGTTGTACCAGTTTTTACCTCCACCAGCAATGTATGAGAATTCCAGTTGTTCCACATCCTCACAAAAATTGTGTGCTGTCAATTTTTTGTTTTAGCTAGGAATCTTTGAGCAAATGAAAATATTCTTATGCATTAAAGTTTGGTGAGTGTGGTTCTACCTGAAGGCTAAGAAATTAAGTGTATTGTGGAAATAAGGTAGAATAAAACTATGTCTAGAGAAGTGACAGAATATAGCTGGTTGAAAAGGGACCCCCAAAGTGAGTGGAATGTACAGGAACTGGGCGTGGAGAAGGGAAATCTGCTGCCCTTAGGTCAAAAACATTGTCACATGGATGGACACTCATACACTTGGAAATCCCGGCTCACAGGGTGGCACTTCATGCATTTAGGGGCCTCTTGTCCAGGGAGGGACCTCAGGTCCTATCTGTCAACTGTGCTTACATTAAAAACTGAATGCGGAAGCAATACACGGTATAGACGAAAGAAGCTAATCATTTCTGATACATTCTGGTAGGCTTCCTCCACTGGGAGCAGACCACCTGAAATAGTCTTCACTAATCCTACTGAATCAAAAAAATGACAGGACAACACAAATTGACAGCTATTCTGGATTTTTAAATATGCACTTTGGAGAAAAACTCTTGGGAAAGTGGAAATGAGGGAATGTTGCCATTTTATCATTCCTTCCACTGAAAAAAAAGATGTATGAAGTATTAACAATAAACTTAGGGAAACAGATTTTAGGAAGGAAAAAAAAGGAAGGAAGGAAAGAGAAAGGCAAAAAGAGAAGATGAGAAAGAAGGAAGGAAGGGGGGAAGGAAAAATGAAAGAAGGAAAAAAAGATGAAAGGAAGGAGAAAGAAGAAAAAGTCAGTCTATCAAGAAAAAGACCATTGATAGTTGGGAGGAAGAAAATAATTTACAATTTGTAAATGATGTCAATAAAAAGAAATCAATCTATACAGATAGAACTCTGATATTATTCCCAGGAATGAAGAAGATATGAGGTAAAGATATGACCAGGAAAAACAGCAGCAAAATGCTACTTTTGCATAAAATGTGGAAATGCAAAAAGTGCCATTAAACCTATAAAAGTTGTGTCTGATAGAAAAAAAACAACCTGTATTGTTATGTGAAAAGTATGTTATAAATCAATATACTTAAATTAACCTCTCAAAAATTAGTGTGGACACTTGTGTGTGTGTGTCAACCAAATTATTACATTTAAAAACCCGGAGATGTATATGGTGGTTTTTTCAGCATAAGTGGAGGGAAATATAAAAGGCTTTTACTCTCTACATAATGTGTTTCTGTCATATTAGAATTTTAAATTACTATGTATTATTTGTGTAAATGGAGAAAAGAATCAACAGGATGAGAATAGTGCCAGAAAGGCTAAACACTAGAATGAGCTACAACTTGTAAAAAGAAGACGAATAACGTTTTTTATTGTTCCTCTGAACTGTTCGGATGGGAGTATTATGTTTTATTCAGGCACTGATTCCCAAACCTGATGCACATTAGCATCACTAAGGAAGCTTGTTAAAATAGATAGCTAACTCTTCTCCTAGCAATTTGCTTTCATTATGTCTGAGTGATCTATCATGGAATCGGTGTTTTCAGCACTTTCTAAATGACTCACGCAGTTGAACTGGAATATTATGTTTAGAGCGCCCCTTATAGAAAGGGGAATTGAAAATCTCAGGTGTATCCAGAGACAGATAACAAAATGTAGCAAAGGCTGGAAGCTTAAGTCACAAAAGACAGTGATAAACACTTTGATTTTGACTCTGGGAAAAAGATTTCGGAAGGATATTAGTGCTGTCTTCACACATTAAAGGACTGCCATGTGCACTAAGGGTTAAATACAATCCTCTTTATCAAGATCCAGAAGGTATAAGTAGGACTAACGGCTGTTGGAGGTTACAGAATGCTATTGGACTCTCAATATAACGAAGAACAATCTAAACTTTAGAACTACAGCAGCAGATGATTTATGAGGTAGTGAGCTTTCGACCATTAGAAATGATCAAGCAGAGTATAGATGAGCATTGCTTGGGACGTTGTAAAAACAAAGCAGAAAAAGATTTATTTTGACAATGGATGGGAGATTAAACCTAAGCTATGAATGGTTTACTCCACGCTCAACATTCCTTTGATCTCTCTGAGTCTATGCTTTTAGATCAAGTATGCATAAATGCAATCTGCTTTTTATTTTTGAAAATATGCTTTGAGATTCTTGCCCTGTTCTCAGGTATTGAATCTTCATTTTCTTTTGCAAGTCCCTATTGGAGTCTTTCATCATTCCATGTGGTCCCTTGCTTCAAAGTTTCTTTACTGATGTCCTTTGCTGCCTCTCTTCTAAGCCCGTTGCTCTGTCTCCACCAAAGGGATGCTCAAAGGGTTTTTGTTTGAAACCAGAGAGTCGTCTAGATAGTAAATTATTCTTCAGTATAAAGAGGAGGAAAAAATGTAGTTCAGATTCCCCCGTTGTCATTGACTCCTCATCTTTTGAACCTTTGTGAAATAAAGACAATCTTGAGCAAATTCCCAGGGCCATGTCTCAGCTTACGGATCCTTATTCAACGTCTATTTGGGGAGAGAAATAAGCTTTACTGCTCTGAAATCCAATGTAACCCCTTTCACTTAGAAATTACAGGTTGCCGCTGGTGCCTAAGAAATCTTTGTATTCTTCAACCTATAATCTTGGGGCCTGAGACTGTAATTTTCCTCTCTCCTTTGGTGAATTCATTTTTACCTTAGCTGCTAAAACTTTCCAATCTATTCCTCTATGGGGTGTATCCTTCTTCAATAGTGGAATATTTTAGAAGCCACTGGAAGAATCTAATATAGAAATAGGGAAGATTACATAAATAATAATAATAAATTTTAAAAGTACATTCATTTCATCATCCCAGCACTTGTTTTATGAGACTAGGTGGGTATTGCTAATATGCCCATTACACAGAGAGGGTGAAGGAGACAGCAATATAGTTTCCCCAATCATACTGTTAACATGTGGAGGGTGTAGGACTTGAACCTAGATCCATCAGATGCCAAATCTTTGCTTTTTCCTTAAAACCACCTAACACGACCTTTCTACTTTCCTACGTATCTATACTTGATCTTCTTTTTCTATGTCAGCCTCCTCTCTTTGGCTCTTCTTCCTCACCTTCAGCATTCCTTCCAAACTCCCTAGTTCTCTGCCTACCCAACCCTACTCACATCCTAAGACAAATTCTCCTCACCACCCAGTTCCTCCCCTATCAACATTGCCTGCCCTGTGGCCAATTTCCTAAGAATCTCATGGGTTAATCTGTCATTTTAAATTACTCCATGTAATCCCCCATCCCTGCTTTGGGAGGCTGAAGCAGGAGAATCGCTTGAGGACAAGGATTTGAGACTAGCCTGGGCAACATAGCAAGACCCTATCTCTAAAAATATAAATAAAAGAAAGTAAAAAAAAAAAAAAAAAATTAGCCAGCCATGGTGGTGTGCACCTGTAGTCCCAGCTACTGAGGAAACTGAAGCAAGAGGAAGCTTGAGCACAGGAATTTGAGGTTACAATGAGCCACGATTGTGTCACTGTACTCCAGCCTGAGTGACAGAGTGAGACCCTGTCTCAACAACAACAAAAAATTGCTCTAGTGTTTATTGCTATTATTGGGAGGGAATTGAACAGATTTACAATCTTGGAGAAATAATTCTTCCCTCTAAAATGGGCTTCTGTAAAGCAGCGGTTCTAAAACGTCCCTGTGCATCAGAATCACCTGTAGCTCTGTCTCATCATCACACAAACCCCTGGGCACCACCTTCAGATTTTCTCATTCATTATGTCTGGGGAGGAGCCGGGAAATCTGCATTGCTAACAAGCTCCCAGGGAAAAAATACTGATCCTAGGAGTCTACAACCATACTTTGGAAATGACTGATACAAAAGGTAACACTCAAGTCTCTGCATATTCATACTAGGAAGGGAATTATCTAGGTTGGAATGGTGGCCACCTTGTGTAATTGCCTTTGGGTGATGTCTTGGAGAACAGGATGTTTCTCAGTTCATGGAAACACAGAATGTCCGGAATGGTTGGGATTTGTGAGATTTGCCAGCACAACCTTTGCATTTGAGGAGTGAAGAAGCAGAGCGGAAGAGAGTGAGCAGCAGCTCGGGAAAACGATCTAGACATCTGTGCTGGAGAAGACATTGAACTTCATGCCCTTCCTATCATTACGTCTCTCGCCAGGCCCTGCTCCCTTCTCCCCAGTCATTTCCTGTTCATGCAAACAGCCAGCCTGCACTGGGGACTTTTTATCTATTTTGTTCCAGCATCAGCCACTGCTGTGCTTCATTTGTATATTTTTTTAATGGGGAAAGGAAAAAACAAAAAAAAAAACCTTCCAAATTGGAAGTTTAAAAACCTTCCCATTTGGCTTTTCTTAATTAAATGTATAATTCATGAGCCACTTAGGTTGAAACCACTGAATCTTTAAATATTTTCTCCACCATCTATGACATTTATCGGTTATTAATGGTTGTGATGATTTTCCCTGTGATGATTCAGCGGTAGCATTAGAGCTGAATGATAATCGGCCCTTCCTGAAGCATTTTCTGTAGTTTCACAATGACACCATCCTCTACAATTTTATTATTATTAGAAATGGCAGATCTGCAGTAAGCAATTGAAGACTCTATCTGCTGCTCTCTCAAGCATACAACAAATCCTATTTTCCGCAGAACATGATTATGTTTTGACATCTTTTACAGCCTTATATCTTGTACTGTAATATTTAAAATACAAACAAAAAAGATATGTGCAATTATACCCATTATATGGGATGTAATTTTTATTAGTGAGGAAGTATCGCATGTGAATGAGAAAAATAATGGTAAAAATTGACAATGAGAACTTCTATTGGCTCTGTACAACAGATCTCAAAATTGGTAGCGTGTTTATTGAGGTAGAAAATAAGTGAGTAAAGAATTTGAGGCACAGTGCTCAGATTTAGTGGATAAATTCTCCCATTGGAATATTCCAGAATGCATGTACTTTACTGCAAACCTTGTGTTCTGCTCCGGGGTTAAATGTGACTGGTTCCAGGGTTGTAAATCATGGTTATACTAGCTCAGTGGCAAAGACCTAATCCAAGAAAAATAATTCCTTTTCTAGGTTGAAGTCATTGATATTTGTGCAGAGCAAGTTTATGATGCAACCCAGAAAACTTCCTGATACCTTTACAATCTACTCCTGTATGAGTTCCCATTTGTTTCATAATTTCTGCCTGACTACATAGATTTTTATTAGATCCCTTTTGATTTACACACCTCTTGCTTAGAATCATGGAGATAGCAGTCTTTATGGCCTGCAAATGATCACTAAGTAAAAGCCCCCTGAGCTCATATTATTGTTAAGTTCCAAAGAACTCTGGGACGGATTGTGCTCTGGCAATCCCACCTGGAGAAAGAATGAAAACACAGTGAGCTTCTGAGTGAACTGCTGGGAAACTTCCAATTCTGAGGAAGCCTGAACAAGTCAGAATATATGAAGACTAGACTTCCCTTTTTCTTCCCAATCCCCATCCTCTATAGGTGAGCTCAATACAGTAAACGTAAGACATGGGTTGTATCAGTGGTTCTCAACAAAGAATAATTTTGTCCTCTAGAAGATATCTGGCAATGTCTAGAGACAGTTTTTTCCTCACAATTAGGGGAAGTGGTGTTACTGGCATCTAATGAGTAAAGGCTAGAGAGATTGGTAAACGCCTTAACTATGCACAGGACAATAACTCACAACACACTGCACCTTGTCCCCACTGCAAACTGTACCAATGTGGGAAAACCCTGGCTTCTACAAATGGTAGCAGACTGTAACAGAAGAGTTCTGCTTGTTGGGCTGGAAAGCAAGTAAAACAGGCTTACCACTAGAAGTGAATGGTGTCTGAAAGTGGAGAGAGAGAATGTGGGTCATGGAACCTAAGGAAATAAACTCTCTGGAGAGCTGACTTTGGTCAGCTATGAAGAGTGGAAGAACTATGAGCTTCCTGGTTCTAACACTGATTCTTACACTGATTTCATGCCAGTCAATTTACCTCTCTGGGTGCTGTTTACATATTCTCCAGTACAGAAAAGAAATCCTCCCAGCTCCTTGTAGACTTTATTGAAGAATATTAAGGGTCTCTTCTGGGCCATATGATGCCAGACATAATCAGGCAGTAGAATAAATTCAGTGGAGTTTAGATAAGATCCCTGCAAGATCTTGGCAAAGTTAACACTAGTATCTTTAACACAATTACTCAATTTGTAAAATTGGGATATTTTCTCTGAAAATGCTAACGAGTTGAGGAGTTGTGGTGTTATGATATATCTATATATCTGTATCTATAATCTATCTATCTATCTATCTATCTATATAGGTTTTCATGCATGGTTCCTATGGAGTTTCATAACTCCCACAGTCAGTCCTTGTTAAAATGTTGGGCACTTTAGGACTCAGGAGACAGAATCTCTCTCTCTCTCTCTCTCTCTCTCTCTGAACTTCTCCTGTCCTCCTTTTACCTGCCCAAGGCAGGACCCTAATCTGATTGTGGATCAAAACACCCTCCTTCCAGAGAGGGTCCTGCCCCATACCCTGGAGGAAGGAATGCTACACAGAGAGGCCTGGAAGAATCTGAACAGACAGGCCTTGCTAGGTTTAGATCATGTGCTTTTTGTCTAGTGACATTTCTACACAGTTGAAAATCATGCCTATGTAATGAAGCCTCCATAAAAAGCAAGATTGGTTCATGGAGCCTGGGGATAGCTGAACATGGCGAGGTTCTCGGAGGCTGGCGCGCCCAGGGTAGGCTTGGAAGCTCCATGTTCCTTCCCCCATACCTTGCCCTACGCATCTCTTCAACTATATCCTTTGTAATATCTGTTATAATAAATCGGTAAATGTAAGTGTTTCCCCGAGTTCTGTAAGCCACTCCAGCAAATGAATCAAACCCAAAGAGGCAGGGGGTCAAAGGAATCCCAACTTGAAGCCCGTCAGTCAGAAGCTCTGGAGATCTGGATTTGCTACAGGGGGACCCATTTTGGGGACTGAGTCCCCACCCTGTGCGATCTGACACCATCTCTGGGTAGTGTCAGAATTAAATTTGAGGATACCCAGCTGGTGTCCCCTGCTTAGTGTGGGGGGAAAAATTCCACATTTGGTCACAGAAATCCTCTTCTGTGTTGATCATTGTGGGGTTTAGAGGCAAGCTCGATTTGAGGAGTGTTTTTCTCAAAACAATGGAGTATGCCAAATGCTGAGCTGAGTGCCCAGTGCATAGTAGGTACTCATTATCTGATCTAATCCTGTAGCGTTAAATATGACTTATACATGATGAGTTCCCAATTTAGTTCTTCAAAGTAGATCTTTTGCCCTACAACATGTAATCCAGCTGCCTACTAAAAATTTTCACTCTTATATCTAATTGCCATCTGAAAGGTAACATGTTTGCAACAAATTCCTGATTTCCTTCATCCCAAAACCTGCTCCCCTTCCCTCATCCCCATCCGTATTAATGGGACTCTGTTTTTCTAGTTGCTCAGCCCGAAATACTTAGAGTTATCTTTTACTCCTCTCTTTCTCTTACAATCCACATCCAATCTTTCAGGAAATTATTTTAGTTATACCTTCTAAATGTACAGTGAAGATTTCTACTTATCCACCTGTCTACTGCTATCATTTTGGTCCAAGCCACCATTATCTCTCCTGAGTTATCACAATCACCTTTTAACCATTTATTGTCTTGCCTTTCTGTGATCTATTCTCTAGAGTAAACTTTTAAAAATGAAATTCAGAGAATGTGTGTCACCCTTCCACATAATACCATCCAATGCATTTTAATCTCACTCGTGGCCAAATCCAAAGGCCCTAAAATGTCTGAAAGTAGGGCCTTGCATCCTCATCTACTGCCCTGTTTGCTCATTTTATTTCACCCATACTGACCACGTTACTGTTTTTTCTGATATGCTAGAAATGATTCCACCACAGGTCCTTTGCACATGATGTCATTTCCTTAGCCTAAGCTGCCTTCACTCAATATGTCTCACTCTCTCACTCCCTCACTTCTTTAATTCTTTTCTCAAATAACAGTGAACGTCTCTTTTAGTTCAGAATATACCATAGCAACACCTACTATTTCCTATCCCCTTTTATTTTTCTCCTAGCTTTTACTGCAGCCTGTCCTGCTTTACATTTGTTTATTATAAAATTCATGGATCTAAGGACTCTGTTGCTCTTCTCCACTGTATCTCTAAAGTGCAGAAAAATGAGTGGCTTTGAGTTAAGTACACAATAAATATTTTTTAGTGACTATATAGTGTACAGTTTAATAATGAGGGTTATTATCATTATTATTATTACTAAGAAGCAACTATTAAGCCTGTCTGCCTTTTACACATTCAAAGAGCCCCAGAGTAACATATTTGTTGCCAGTTTGACCTATCCCTGAAATCAACAGCATTTTCATTTACTCCAGAAACAGCAAACACACCGACTAGGAGGAAGGGGATATGAAAATTTAGCACTTTTTCTCTACATAATCTAACTCTTTATTCTACAACACAATTTTGAGCCTTTGCTTGGAATGATTTTCACTCTAAGTCGAATTGTCAACATCTTTATTGACGCAGATACAAACACTGGGCTCTTACAACAATGCTATCTTCCTGCCACAGACATGGATGATCCAAACTACTGGCATAAATTCAATTGTTCTACCAACCTAAAAGTTGGATCTGAAGAGGGAATAGAATATTTCCTCTAACGCAAATTTTAAACTCGTAATTTTTACGAGCCCAGGATTGAGGGTTTTATATCCTGACAATAAAGGAAAGAGTATATTTTAACTTAGATATGGTGAAACTATTGTTTCACAGTGAAGGTGATTTTAATTATTCTAGAAAACATGTACCATTTCTTCATTCTGCCATTTCTAAATCATATTTTGTGTGAGGCTAGGCTGATTCACTGAGCTTATGAAGATCTATTGACTGCTTATTTTCATACTCACCCTGTAGCTTTGGCTTCAAGGATTTTATGTTTACTCTAAAATGCAAAGGAAATTCTGCCTTCAGCCTTATTGCAAATGGTTTGTCCATACTCTCTGTTACAAGTGGCAGAGACACTTAACCAAAGCTCACCCTTGAGGTGAGTGAGAATTCATGCTGGGAAGATGTCTCTGCATGTAGTTCAGATTTCAACTGAAGACTCAGTGATATCTTCCTTGCCCCCTCAATAAATAAGTGAAATTAGTATTGTATTGTCTCTTTCTGTCACATGAAGCTGTGTGTAGGGGGTTGAACTTAGAGCCCTCTAGGGACATAGTGGAATAAAACTATTTTTATTTGGCTGACTACCAAATTTTGTTTCTGCCAAGCACTAAGAAGCTAAAGGAGAATTGTATTTTTCTGAGATGGGTATCCAAATTGAGCAGTAGCAACACTGAAAAGATAATGGAAGGGATTGTGAGCGGAGATAGGGAAGTCCTAGCCTATCAATGAGAGACAGTTTAGGAGAAAAGACGGTGATGATTAATGTGGAATCTCAATAAATTTTAAACCAGATATGCATTGTAGTCCTCTCTGATCTCCCCATAAAACATCAGTTAAACCTACATTTCTCTGAACTATTTTGGATCTGGATTTTTTGGGAAGATGGAAAAAAGGGCTGAGTCTGGCCCTCAGGGCAGAGACTCAATGACAATCATGGAAGTCATTTCCGGCTAGGAAATAGAATTAGAGGAGGGAATGTACTCCGCCCTCAGACTACAGAGGATGGCTTCCAAATATCACTTTTTGAAGTGATAGAGTGTCCAGGATTGTGTTCTAGCATTAACGCCTGGGTTCCTTTTCTTTTTCACTATGGTGCCTTCTCTGCTAGAATAATTTTTGCTCATAAACTGTCCCTTTTTAGAGGGGTAGTTCATCTGCATTTGCAGAAAGCATCCACAAGAAGGTCTAAACTGGAGTCAGGTCTCGTTTTGCTTTTTTAGAAGACAGGACAAAGATACAACAGTACCTGTCCATTTGGTTTATGTCGATTACTCTATTTCATTGGGTTGTGACCAATCATTTATATGGGAAATTCATCTAGACACTGTTTTGGTTTATTTTTAAGACCCGAAGCCATTCCTTGTTGGGCAAACTTATGCTATTCAGCCATGTTGGTAATTTTTCTTACTCTCCTATAAATTGTTTTATGAAACACACTGAAAAGTATTTGCCTTGTTAAAAAAAGGTTTGCATATATTTCTGTGAATATACTGGAAAGTATAAAGCACTCAGGATGTTCTGATAATACCAAGTTTAATATGATTTCTCCTTTGCTGCAGCAATACTTGTGAGACTCATTGCTGCTGGCTGGTTATGCAGAAAAAGACAGAAGGGCTAAATTGTCCAAAATTTGATGTAAAAATTTCAGCTTTTGTGGCCTTCTATCACTATGAAGTCAGTAGTTCTTTTCTTTATGAGAAGCTATATTAATATTCACACAGGAGACTTAAAAAATAATTCGGCCATGCCAACATTTGCTCCTCCCTGCCCTGTTAAGCCCTTCTGCATCCATCATATACATTCCTAGGGCATCCGTCTGTGACATTCAAGTGTGGGAGAAAATATAGAGTCATTAGAGAGATTGGATTTAGAAAAAGGGGGAAAAAAATCTTTTGGAAAGCCTATTGTAGTTGGCCGATTTCTAAGATTGCCCCTAGTGATCTATGCTCTTGCATAGTTCCCTCAGTTTAAATGTGGGACTTGTGAATAACAAGAGATATCACTCTCCTGGTTAGATTAGATTGTATGGTGCAGTTGACTTGAAGGAAGTAACTTTATCTTTGCTGGGGATGATCTCATCAAGTGAACCCTTACAAAAGAAGGGGTCGTTCCTGGCTAAAGAGATCTGAAATGTTAGAGGGACTTGATGTGAGGGAGGTTCTCTGTTGCTGGCTTTGACAATGCAGAGGCCATGCACCAAGGAATGCAGGCAGCTCTAGTTGGGGGCGGCTTTCAACAGTCAGCTATCACGGAAATGGGGTCCTTAGTCCCGTAACTGCACAGAACTGAGTTCAGCCCACAAATATCCCTGGAATCATGCTAAAATCCTACCTATA
Source organism: Cheirogaleus medius (assembly GCA_008086735.1). NCBI lineage: Eukaryota > Metazoa > Chordata > Mammalia > Primates > Cheirogaleidae > Cheirogaleus > Cheirogaleus medius. The sequence goes on from VBSM01000316.1 coordinate 6,133,635, forward strand.
ACATAATGAAATTTTGTGTCAAGTGAGTTTGTCATTATTCCCATGCAACAAGATTATTCAATTGAAAAGGTCTTATTTTAAGGCAGGTTTGTATATTTTCGATTTAATTTTAAGGCATTCATCCCAGGAGTACTATTATAATGATAGCCTCACATGCTTTAAAAGATGAACATTCCTTTAACGTTGGTAGGAGACAAGGTAACAAGGGAAAGCTTCTCTTGCCTGGCTGCTTTTTTGATTTTTTACTCATGTAACTGATTCATTTACAAATATTTTACATTTCTATTATTCCTGATCAGAGTAAACAAAGTTGAAAACAATCTTCAATAGTGTCAAGAATCTTTGAACAACATCAGAGCATAAAATGACATAGACTTCCTGCACAAACACATATAATTTTGCATGTCTCATCATCTTAGATTATGGGACCAGAAAATAACTTCACATATGGTTAAAAAATAAGCACCATCAAACAGCCTAAGCAATTTTTGGGTGTTTTGCAATAATATTATTTTATCTGAAGATAGCATTGAAAGCACTGTAACTCTACCTGTCATTTCAGTTGAGCATAATGCCATAATACTCTGTAATAGTACCGAATAAGATATCGTAAGCTTCAAATTAGTTTTGCACCATGAGGTGGTGTAAAAATAAAAACAACGATAGGAAACTCTTTTCAAGTTTTTCAAGGCTCATAAATAAGATTTGGTTTGATATTACAAAAAAGTTGCCTGCATTTTAGTTTTAAACATATGTCCTATATATTTCCAAAGTTCTCCCATTCCAGAGCAGGAATCAATTGTAACAGAGGCAGCAGTGGTTGAAAGCTGAGTGTCTGGGAGCCAGACTTGCTGGATTTGAATCTTGGCTCCATTGTCTGCCATTTGCATGACCTTGGGCCAGTTACTTAACCTCCCTGTACCTCTCTCTTTGCTGTACTGGACCTGTAAAACCATAGTGATATTAGTCTATCCCTCATAGGTTATTGTAAAGCTTTAAGAATGCAATACATGTATAGTACTTAGAACTGTGCTGTGTAAGTCCATGCTGTTATTTAGTATAGTTAGTGTGATACTGGATTATACCAAATGAAATGACTTCATGAATGCTTTCACACTATCTCCTCCAGGTCCACTGTTAGTTGAGAATTCCGACTAAATTTAGCAAATCATCTGAAATTTGAGAAATCCACGGGGAGGACAATCCTAGTGGGTGATTTTGGTCCCTGACAACAGGCTAGTTCACTGATCAATCCAGATTCTTCTAAAGTAGAGGCTGGCATTTACTGTTTGATTTTCACTATTGCTAGGAAATATTCTAATTTCATACTATCTAAAATGTGTCTCCAATTAATGGGGTAATGCTCTCTTCCAATAGTTAACATGAGGTTGCCGAGAGTAGCATTGCTTGGAATTTTCTTCTCCATAGATCCCCCAAATAAAAATGAAATAACTATTTTAATTTCCTTTTTCGAGTAAAGTTCTACTCATTGCACTAATCAATTTACATTCATTAGCTCGTTTAACATTTACAACAGCACTGAATTATAAATATCACTTTGCATCTCTATTTTACAGATGAGGAAACCAAGCCTCAAAGATGGTTAAATAAATTGCCCCTCGTCATGGAGTTTGTGTGTCACTGCACCAGGTAACAGCTGCGGTCACTGCAAAGCCCCACACTTACACTCGGTACGGTGCTCTGCTCCATCTCCTTGAGGACATATGTTTTGAGTGGCTGCTTAAATAAATATTTTAAAAGAAAATATTGGGATGTAAAACTGTTTGGGTGCAGCAGACGAACTTGAAGAGCTTTCATAGCTCCTTTGATGTGACGAAAGGCTATCACTGGTTCCAAAACTTGAAGTGCCCACGTCACATTAATGGTGTGACCCAAATTACCCCCAGCATACCTCCAAAGTGTGGCGGTGGGCCACAGAGAAGCACCACACCTTGACCTTCTCGAACAGACACCGTGCTTCTTGTTTTGGTTTCAAAGTCGTCAATATCTTGGAAAACAAATAAAAGCAGGTGTAGAATTACTTTGCGGAAGAAACATTTTAGACAAGAATCTTAAGCATATTTTTATTATTAAGGGTAATGGATACTTATACTTGGCTGACTAGAGAATTCAGCTGATGATCAATTTATCTGCACTGATTATTCTTTCTCAGAATGTGTTGCTTTTTTCCTTTCTTTTTAATATTATTAAACAAAGTATGTGATAAAGGCATTTGTAAACATCATTTAATATTTGTTTACTTTTATTCTTCCAGATAGACAGTAGCCCCACAGGAAATCTTTTAACCCAGCACATATTTACTTTTCCTTTTCAGGAAAGGTATCATTATAAAAAGGTACATAACAAATGTGCTGCAATCTTCTAGTATCTTAGATTAATAGTTGCCATTTTAATGTGTGGTTGGAATCTATGAGAATTTAAGATGTTATGGTATGAGGCAAAGAGTTCCATGTGACAGAACCAATGAGACAGAAAGTATATTTTCTATTCCCTCTTGATCTATTAATTCCTCCACAAAGCCACTTCATGATCTTATTTGGAATGTTGTGATTTCCTACAATGAAGAATCATAGAAATTTAGAGTTGGAAGAGAGCTTACTAGCTATCTTGTTAAGCCATCCAACTGAGGTCTAACTCTTTCGACATTCCTGGATAATGGTCACCCAGTCTCCAGGAATAGGTAAATTGATTAACTTCTTCTTCCCCTATAAAATCTTTTCATTCAGTCAGTCATTCAATGAACTGAGTACCTACTAAAAGACAGGAATGGTATAATATTAAGAGCAGAAGATATACTTATAAATAAAACAAGCCTGTAGCTTACCATTATTGTGCTTGCCATCTTATAGGAAGACCAGAAGACTGGTTAATAAAACAAACAAATGTATCATTTACAAGCTGTGATAAATGTCATGAGGCAGACACTGATAATTATCTAGCAAGATTTATTCTCCTTTCTTCCATGATATTAATAGTAGATTTACAGATCAAACATACTTGTCTAACCAGAGGATACATTTCCCAGACTCCCTTGCAGCTACAAATAGCAAGTAGAAATGATGAGTGAAGCTTCCTCTTATTATGTTAGGGATGAAATTTCTACAGCTTTTGATGTTCTCTATCCACCCACCCCCACCCCCACCTAGATTGCCTGTGATATGGGAGATCTTGGAAGCCACTTCTTAAACACAAAAGAGCCATTATTAACATGGGTACTTGCATGACTACATGGAATGGCTGACCTGGAACACCAACTCTAGATTACTATATTAGAGATAAGTAAACATCTATCTTGTTTGAGGCATTTATTTGGGGGTATCTATTACAATAGTTTAACTTTTTACCACAACTAAGATATCCTGTGAGGAAAAGGAAGAAACTGCAGATCTAATGGATGAGAAAGAGATAGCCATGCAATGGTGACAGGGAAAAGGGAAGGCATTCCTTCCAGAAAAAAGAAAAGCAGCACTAAAATTCTAGATATGGAAAATGATATTAAAAATGATATTAAAAATGATATTTTCTGATATTAAAAAGAAGCCAGTGTTCCTGGTACATAGTTGCTGGGATAAATTTCATTGGGACTATAGTGGTAAGGAGGACATGATGGTCTATTATAATATACTTGGATTATATTAAAAATACAAAGAAAATACTTGGAAATAGTTCATTGATGCAAATCATTGAATAATATCTGGAACATGTATAGAATGTCATTTCATCACTGATTAGATAGAATAAATTAAAGCTAAATAGATTGACTTGGAAAGTTCTTAATGTCATACTGTTAAGAAAAAAAGTAGCTAAATATTGCTACAGCATTATCCCATTACACAAGAAAGAAACATATAAAGCTAAATATGAGTATTTTGTTAAATTGACATAAAGAAGTTATGGAATGAATTTATTTTCAACATTCACATTGGTTATCTTAAAGGAGGGAATGGATGTGGAGATTACTAAATCTGTACTTACATCTCTGTTTATCTTTGAAAATGTTCTAAAAATTACATGTTGTGCATGGGTTTTTTTTTTTAGTTTTCTTTATAATTGGAAGAAATTATTGGTATTATTTATAGGAATTCTAGAATTCCATTTTGAATATCTTTAATTTGTATTATCTGTGATTTATCTAAGTGGCAATGTCATAAAGGCTATGAAATATATGAGCTCTGCACTCAGATTTATAAAAAATGAGATATATCACTTTACAGACATTACTTACCGTCATAGGAATAATTATAATTCCCATGGGATGACTCTGAAACTTTCGGCTTGAGCAACTTGGTAAACAGTTATCTAGTATCTAACCCTGAAAATCTCCAGCATTTAGAGGCAGAGTAGAGAACCACAGAGATGAGAGAGGAGAGGAGATTCAGTAAGTAGCAACTAGAGGTGGAATAAGATGTGGACAAAAGATATTATTGTTCTTATATGATCTTGGCAAGAGATGTTTCAGTGGAGTTGGAGGAGAAGTTAATATGAACTGAGGAGTAGACAGTAGACAGTAGATAAGGATGCAGGCAACTGTTATACAAACTCCTTTGGGTTGGCTATGAAAGGGAGACGAATTTAGGAAGAACATAAAAGGATTAGGTGAGAGTACTATACTGACATAAATGATCAAGTAAAGAAAAAGATTGATGATTCAGGACATAGATTAAAGTCCTTGTAAAGCCTGAAAGGTATTAATAGTAATCAGAGCCCAAGTGGAAGGATTGACGTTTTTAAGGAAAGAGGAATCAGTACAAATGCTATGTGTACTGGTATAAGATGAACTGCAGAATTTTTGCTGGTGAGATGAGAAAGTTTTGGGTAGGGGTGATGGTTTGAAATTTCTCAATGAAACCGATGGGAGCGTGTTGGGTAGGTCATTTAGGAAGGTAGAAAATTCAATAAATATACCTATTTAGGGGTGTTGTTATAAAGATTAAATAAAATAATAAATTTAATGTATCCAGACTACAGCCTGGAATAGAGTAGGTGCTTAATGGTGATAATTCCAAGTGATTAGGGCAAACCATTATATTTTCCTCTGACTGATACAAAGTATCAGGTATACTAATCTACAAATACAAATTAAATAGCATAACCTAGTTCCAATGAATAGAAAGTGGATGATGATTCTATTTAAAGCATTCACAATTGATCTCTCCTAACCACATCATTTGCCAAGTAAGTATTCTTTCTGCACATGTTGCTTTTCCATCCATGTAAAGTTCAATAACATCAATGCACTAGATCTGATATGCAAATTTAGCAATTGTTATTTATTCTCTACTTTTAATAATACAAATATTTCTCCAAGGCAGACTCTACTTAACTCCAAAAACACACCCTTTCCCTTTCTCCACCTGCTCTTGATCAGCAGTCTTTAGTTTTATGATAATTTAGGACCTGGCATTCCAGGTCTGTCTCTCATAGAGAATTTTCAATCAAATATGTTCCCTTTCCTCTTTGGCCATGGATAATTCAATCACCCTACATATGTTGGCACTGTTAATATGAACTATCGCCTTGACTTGGAGTCCTTTGTGACTTGGGTTTGCATCACTTTAAATGTGACTCCTTAATAAAAGTCAGCCTAACAAACTGTATTTTAAAACCAAAATCAGTATATTGAACTCATTGTTTCTATTTTTAGTAGTAATAATGGGTGACAATTTTAAGGGTTTTCTTCCTTTACTATTATTTTTGAAAAGTCTCCTTAAATTGTGATTACGTTTTAATGGTCACAAAAACGAAACACTGTCACAAATGAGTAATGAGAAATCGAATGACTCTATGAAATTAACAAGCTTTGGATGGAATTGTCTCAATGTCACATTGTCAGTGCTCCACACGTGCAGCGACATCAATCACGTGTTCACTGTTAATGAGAAGTCGTTATAACACACAGTTGATAAGACCACTGATACTTTAATGTATTCTATGTTCACTTCCCCTTAAGTAGCATCCGCTTGTGACACAATTTTTCCGTGCCTTTTATGATTACAATGGGGTTTCTATTAGCTGACATGACATGAAAGGAAATCAACTGCTCTCGAAAGTTACACAATTCCTGCTAGCTATCAAAATAGTCATTCCAAAATGTTACTAGTTCACAGGTTTTAATTAATAATTCAGATTTTAAAACTGTTTAATGGCACATAGATCATAGACAAGACATGATTTTGTCTTGTTTAAACAAGGTGCCATCTCCTGTGAAGATGCTTTGAACAAGGTCTATTGTACATATCCAATCTGTATTTCAAATATCTTCTTGCCAGCTGGAAACATGATTTTTTTTCAGATAATTTTCTGAGGCAAGGTCCAATGAATTAGGTAGACAGAGGAGCATCCAATGAGAATTTTCTTTGCTCTGTAAGATCTTTAGGAACTCTAGATATATTCTTCTACGAGGAGAGCCAGAGAGAACCACCAGTTTCTATTTTTGTCCTATCCATTTTTGCTTAAGGGAAAATAGCTTAGTTTGAGATTGCTCCCTAAGATGATCTCAAATTTTTATAATATTTGGAGATATTCCCATGAACCGCAAAGGTGACCTGCCCAGGCTGTCCTTGTGTACAACGTACAAGTCCTGCTGTGCTGGTTGCTGTTAAAGACCCCGATTGTTGAGGTTGCTCTCATTAAGCCATTCTGATGACCATGGCTTATCGGGTCCTGTGGTTTTATTGCTGGTTCTGGAGGAAGCATTTGGCAGGAGCATAAGCAAAAATGCAGTCACAAACAAGGCTTCATTCCAAAGGCCAGTAGGAAGTGCCTGAGAATGGCCCATAAAATGAGCTTTAAAGAATTACTGGGCCATATGCTCTCTCCTGGAGCAAGCAAGGTGCAAAGGAGGGACAAGAGCCACCAAAATGTACTTAAAATTAAGTCCAGGCAATGCTAAGTATTACAACATCTAATTGTAAAGAGAATATATCTTTGCAGCTGCCACATGTAGGAATGAATCTCAGCCTAATTAAAGCAAGAAAACTGTGCATTTGCTGCCAAGGCCTGAGAATTATAATCAGAGTAGGTGCTTGGCAGTGCCAGCCCCTGACACAGAAGGAGGCCAGCGGTTTGCCAAGTCTCATAAGCTTGGAGGAAGGCGATGGGTGTCCAGGGTCCACTGACCAAGACCAAGAGGACAGCATCTGAAAAGTTGGAGATAGGAAAAATATTCACCATAAAAATCTGCATGATTCAAGAAGGACCTAGCTTTCTCAGCTGAGTTGTTAAAAACCCGAATATTAATGATTCTTTCACCATTTGCTATATATGAATTATTTCATTTTAATGTTTCATATCTTCTTTCATTTTCAAGAATAGCTACCATGTGCCAGATGTTCTGATAAGTACTCTCATTGAATCCTCCCAACCACCTTCTAGCATAGGTACTTAGATGATTGATCACTCACTAAAACCCACTCAGTTTCTATGCTGACAAGACAGGATTGAAGAAGAGGGTCTGGTTCCAGAGCTTACACTCAAACACCATGTTGTTTTGTTTTCTAGATATTAACTGGGGTCTCCCTGCCACTTACAATTTATAAAATTGGCATAAACAAATAGTCCATACTCAAACCAATAAACAAACAAAACAAAAACCCGATGCCTTTCCAAAGAGTTGTGCAAAGTCCTGGGGTAGAAGGAGGAGTACTTCCCCTGCCTTGGAATGTTTAGGTTTTAGAAATAGCTCCTTCTCTGATGTCCTCACTCTTCCGAATCCTTGTCTGTTTCTCTGTGTGTGTTTCTTGGTTTATATCCACCCTTGTGTCTCACCCAGTATCCTCATGGGAACATGGGGCTCAGCCCCTTATTTTGACCTCCCTACAGAGATATGCTGTCCCCCATCCCACTGGTATAAAACACCACCATTAAAATATTTTGAACATGCGTCAGTCTCACTGATGTGGTATGATACAGCTCAAACACCTTAGAATCAAATATTACATAAACAGTTCTTAAGGCCACTTCTCTTAGTGGCTGTGTCTACTCTCTTTCTCTCTTCCCCAACCTCCCCTACAACCATCTTCTCTTCCAGGAGCAAAGGGAAACAAAAATCCTCCTACTTTTCTCCTCAAAGAAGATCAGCTTCCTCCAGCTCCTAATATCTCACTCACAAACTGCCCTGTGCAAGTTCACACAGGCTGTAAGTAAAGGAAATATAATTTAATTCCAAATATGGTGGCTCTAGAGTGTATCTGCCTAACCACCAAATTATCCGGCCGCTCTCTCTAGAGCTTCCATCAGACACAGACCCTATAATCTGCCCTGCCTGAACGGGAGACATTTGCTCGTTGTCTCTCATTCCACACCTCAAAAGGAATTGCAATTATCTGTTGCTTCGAGGACATTAGATATGATTTTTAAACTCTAAGATTTATTTTACCCTGCTCTCCACTTTCTACCAACCAAACACTATTTCCTTCCTTTGAGAATCCTTCTGAAGTTTCAGCACTGAAAGCTTGCACTGAAGTAAACAAGACTTTGGAGCACTTGTTCACCTTCATGATACAGTTCCCATGTTGGAGGTACGACGTGCTTTGTTTTGGCCTAGGGCAAAAACATTTTTCTGGGCAAGGAAACGCTGGTACCCTGCCCAGCAAAAGGGAAACAGTAAAAGACACTAAGGAAAAGTCCTTAGTTCTGCATAAGTCTCACAAAACTCCCAGATATAATATACATAATTTTCAGAAATTAAAATAATCTCTGAAAATCTCAAGACATCATAGTAAAGTTATTCTGAATTCATCTCTCTCTGTACTTCTCTCCTTTGGAGAGGCTCACTCATGAAGAATACCAAAGTTGTTCATGTTTCTATTCCTTATTTCATGGGTGGTTTTGTTTTTGTGTTGTAGCAATTAATTTTCCTGAGCCTTTATTAAGTGGCATACAAAAATATCTCTACTTAAACTGATTTCGTTTTCCACCATCATTTTCTGGATGCTGTATGCTCAGTGATGGTGTTCACAATGTTATTGTGTTTCCTAGCATAACTCAGTAACATAACATGACATAACCCAATAAACCACAATGCTATTGTCAAATGCTGTAAAAGAGGCAATAGCTAAATCTTGATATTGGACATAAATTTGGAATGCTAATATCAAGGTGGGAAGTGAGAAGGTATTTTAAGAGATTCTGGTGCCAAATCCATTTACAATCCAAGTGAAAACTCCTCCTTTTTTTGTGTGGGGGGTATAAAAGGATTTTTATAAAAAGTAATAAGTAAGCAGAGAGCAAATGAGTCGTTTCTTGGTTTCCTGGTACTAATGAATTCACTAGGAACCATTTTCTTACAGTGTTTAAGAAAAAAATAGAACAATAGCAAGGAGGGCATAATACATCCTTTGCTATCAGCCCAGCATCCAGGATTTCAGAGAGATGAGCATTTCATAAATTACACAAGTAAACAAATATGAAATACCTAATTGGGCTATTAAAACATACATGTCAGACTTGATTTTCCATCATGGACGCATTTGTCTGACAAATGGTGGTAAGAACAGTGACAATTATGACAAAAATAAAAATACAAGTGCTAGACGTGGGCTGTCCTCAAACCTGCTCCTTGTTAAGTTTGCATATTCCCTAGAGTTAAAACTAGATGAGAGCGAAACAGAAGGGAATGATGGAATGATGTAACAATTTTGATAGCATAGGATAGATTGAGATGCCAGATTACTTAACTAGTATATTTAAGTGGAGTTCTTTGGTGTTTCTGAAAGGAAAAGATGTAATACGAACAGCATGCAAAATAGATTAAATAACCCACTAATGAATTTTGTGAAGGGTTTAGAGATGGAGCAAAAATGATCAAGAGTATAGGCTTAGGGTGAGACTATGTGTGGTCAAATGCTAGCTTGGCCATGCATTAGCTAGTGATTTGGGGCAGATTTAATGAGTCTCTTTCTACTTCAGTTTTCTCCACTTTTACAATAAGCTAACAATAATACCTGCCTAAGTGGAATGATGAGGCAATGTCTTTAAAGTGCATAAGAGGTATTAAATGTGCAATAAATGGTGTGAGGGATTTTATTAGTAATTATACTATTGATGATATAACCGCATACCTCCCAAATTAGGATGTCTTAAAAATTTAAAAATGGGCTTTTTATCCAGCTTTCAACTCAATGTCCGATGATGTAACCAGACATTTTCTGGAAGACAGAGTCCAGGACTTGCTTCTCTGCCTACTCAGTGGCCAACTCAAATGCTCATGAATAAATGAAAAAAGAAAAAAGGCCTGAAGTCAAAGTATGTGAATTTTCTTCCAAGCACTGCCAACATCACACTGTCTCTTATCACAAAGAATGTTTCACCAACTAGACACAGTTTGTGAGATGGAGGGTCATGGAACCTCACTGCCTAGAAAGTTACACAGTCCAGCCGGAGGCAGCAGGAACCTCTTGGCTTGTGTTTGAGTAGCCAGGAAAACCCCAGACCTGCTTTGCTTCTCCACAGTCGTGGGCCTTGCCTTCTGGCAAATGTTCGTTTCCCCATCTTTTGTTCTGCAGGGAGGACAGCGCCAAAACCTTTTTGATCAGTTATCCCTAAAGAGATTTCTTCGGGGCTATTTGTGCTTCTTGGGATTAATGAGTGATAGAAATATCGCTCAAGTGCGCAAAGGGGACTCTGCAGAAAAGGCCAAGTCCTCGGGTGAATAACCCGCAGGATGCTCTAGAGCATGCGGGAAGATGTGGAATCAGCTGTATCAAGGCCTGTGGGGTTTTTTTCAGGACAAATATTTGAGGATTCTGCTGAGGAAGCTCTGAATGGCAGAGGAAACACGTATATTCTGCTGCCATTGTGGACATTAAAGTGAATGATTCAAAGGACAGTGGACGTTTTTGAGATTTTGGTTACACTTTTGAAAGCCACAGGTAAGAGGTCTGGAGGGGTGCAGTGCCAGGGGCTTCCCAGCACGGGCAAAGGGGAACTCTTACTCACCAAGACCCTTCCCAGTTCCTGGAACGTTACAAACAAAATGAGATGTCTGTTACATATCCTCTGACTTCCATTTTATACATAAACACAGCGATGCTCAGAAAGGTTAAGCAATTTGCCCAAGGTCACAAAGCTAACAGGGAACCGGATGGGAACTCCTACTCAGCTCTCTCTCCAGAAACATTCTCAGCTGTTCAGAATACGACTCTGTCCACTCCATGGCAGGGTAGGGAAAAAAAAGTAGCACAAGGGGAGGGGAAAAGAGGGTTGCAAAGCAAGCAAGTGAGGACAACCTGCCCCATCACTTGGGAAAGTGCATCCTAGCCTTGTACTTAAGTCTTGTGCGTAACAACACAAAAGGCCAGGCTGCCCACTGGCCTTCCAGAGATCTGAGGAAGTTTGTCGAGAATCTCACTTGTCATTAACCTCCTGTAACAGGTCATCAGCAAAGGAGGCCGGAGGTATTGATTTTGGTGGCAAATTAGGTGACCCTGTGCCCTTCCAGGAACAAACATATTCATAGCTCCCTCTAGATCCACTTCTGTGACTCTCATTAGAGTAAACGAGAGTGATTTCCATGGAGTGAGGCCCGAGGCCCCTTGATTAGAGTGGTTAATGCAAACTGTTATACTTGCTGTGGTTCTTCTCAAACAGAGCCCATAATAAGCCCTTTTATTCATTGTGATGGTTTAATCAGAAGGAGATAGATTTCAAAATTTGCAACCTATGTAAAATACAAAAGGTAGAGTTTTGAAGATAAAACTCTGACTAAATGTGTTACTGTCCCTGTGTACACAAGGAGTGGGAAGCCAGAGCGTATTTTTAAAGACCTCCCACAGACAGAAGCTCTCAGTCTACTAGAGTTTTTTATCCTACTGACTTCAATTTGCAAGAACTTCCAAAACTGGAACGAAGGGAGAGTGACTTCAGGGTGGATGCTAAATACCATCATTTTTCCAGTGAGTTGTTTTACTCTAAGCAAGGTCTTCAGAGTCAAAGCTGCAATCTGCATTTTCTTAGCAGTTTTCTCCAGCTCAGCACTGAGGAGAATTAGGTTCAGTAATAAGGACCTCTGCATGCATTGTCATTTAGAAGGGCTGGGAGAGAGAGTTGATTTTAAATGAAACCCCTTTCTTTGCCAAAGTACTTTCACTTCTTCTTCTTCTTCTTTTTTTTTTTTAACGTTGAGAGTAACCCTAAAAGGTAAGCAAGAGATGTTACCACTGTGTGGCATATAATAGGTATCATTGGTGTTATGCAAACAAGTGGCTTCACATTTTTGTAATTATTCATTGCTTTTTAAAGTCTTCTTCTATTTGTGATGAATGACACTGGTTTTCTAAATACAATGGTAATAAATATGTCCTTTCACACAAATGTACCTGTTAAAAATCAAAGCAATTTGATTGGGAAAAAATAATCATACAGGTGATACATGGATATTTCAAAAACCACAAAGATGATGTATAGATATCTCAAGCTGGGAAATCTGGTTTAGGAAACTGGGCCATTTGAGCTCTGGAAGATATGGCATATCAGGAGATACGATATCTTTGAGAGAAACAAAGTGGCCTGTTTGCATTTTCCATGAATAGGAATTTGGTGAAGTAGAGAAAACAGAAGCAAAAAACACAAAAACACAAATCAACATACAGAATCTGAAGGAGGCTCTAAGAGACTCTTAGGAATAGTCTGTTCTACTTAAAATGATATGTGTTCTTCTTGTGCCAATACTCCTTTCCTCTGCTAAATTTCTAGAAATGTTTTGATATAAACAAAAGTCTACGTGAATGTGTTTTTATTTTGTTGTGTTGTTTGGGGACAGAATTATGAAAAGAGTTCTACTCTTGGCTGAAAACCAGGATGGAGAAGGAAGGAAAACTTTAAGACTCAGAGCAGTGAACTGGACCTCAGCAGAGGCAAAAGATGGAGCAAGAAGTGGTCGTGGGAATGTTTGCTCATTGGGCAACACAGGAATGTGGACACTGCTTTTTCTGGAGAAAAGTGAGTAGGTTTCATCTAGATCTTAAGAAGCAGAAAGTGCCAGCTGATTATTTCAAATTTTCCTAAGTAGACTATAAACTTCATGAAAACAGGGATCTGGTCTGTAGACTATAAACTTCATGAGAACAGGGATCTGGTCTTTCCCCAGTAACTAGCTCAGTGTTCACAAAAAGCAGAAATTCAACAAATATATGTTTAATGAATTACTAAGTAATTATAACTCTAAAGCAAGTGAATGTATGCCAACTACTATAGACATAGTCCACAATATTTTCTTTAGGATTTGTAGAGAGGTTAAGAACAGATTTGTTTTGTCAAAGAAGATTTCAGAGAAGAACCTAGGATTTACCCTGAAAAATGGTATGGTAACCAGATTTCAAAATAGCCCCATGAAGCTGTTCCTGATATCCACATCTTTGTGTAGTCCACTCCCAAGCCCACTGCACAAGCATTGGTCAGTGAAACCAACAGAGTATGGTCAAATTATGGCTTGTCACTTCCCAAATTAGATTATAAAAGATTGTGACCCAGGGGAAAGAGATAAATCTGTGAATAGTGGGGAAGCCTGTTTATATGACA